>SZWC01008862.1:83058-97908 GCA_023375785.1 Penium margaritaceum
ATCTATATCTATATCTATATCTATATATATATCTATATCTATATCTATATCTATATCCATATCTATATCTATATCTTTATCTATGTCTATATCGATATCTTTATCTATATGTATATCAATATGTATTTAGATCTACATATATGTATATATATTAACATCTATATTAACTACATATCTATATCTATATGTATAGCTAGATATTAATCTATATATATCCGTTTCTATGCCTATTACAATATCTATATCCATGTCTATATTCCCATGTACAGCATAAGATATATACATAATATACATAACAATATATATAGTTATATACATGGCTAAAGGTATTATAAAAGAAAGACATTAATTTATATGTAGATATGATTTTGGATGTAAATATTGAAAGATGGTCGTCATTTGTTGAACCAATTAGATTTTACAATGGAATTATTTCATGATGTGAATCATATGCATGTAATTATTATTCCTGTTCAAGAAATGAATGTATATTATTCACTTTATTCACCCATTTAATAACGATGAAATCCACATATATTCCATTTTTTGTTATTTAGCGAGGATAGATGAAGAAATGATGTTGAAATGTTTCATATTCATATTATTGAATAAAATGAGAGAGCAATCGACTTTGATAAATCCAAGAACAAATTCGTTGTTTGTGTATTAATTCGCTATTATTTGGAATTCTTAGTGTCATATTCATTGAAAAATTCGGTAGAATATATTTATATTCTTTAGGTTAAAACTGGTTTCATGAATTCCATCCTTGTGTGTATGTTAAAGCAAAATCTAATCTATCAAACTGTGGATGATGGTTCAAAATTATGATAAAATTTGTTAGGCATTGAATGTTTTCACTTAAAAATAACATATTTACCAACCGCTTTGATTCATACGTACTTTTCATCTTGTTGATCATTTTCGCTTCAGATTTAGATCTGTGTTTCGCGAAATTGCTTTTGTCTTGTCGTTTTTGGAAATGCTATTCTGGACCCCAGTTATCGGCCGGCCTGGCGCGGCTCATGCTGTTGCTTTCTGACCGATGAACGGCAGTTCATCGGTCAGAAAGGGGGTATTCTTTGCGGCGAGAATTCTGTTGCAAACTTTCAGGTTCGCAAGTTCAACTCTCCTTGTTTTTTATTCTATTGCTCGCCGGGTTTGCGGAGTTGGATTTCTCTAGCAAAAGCTCCAATCCACGTCTCCGAGGACTTGGCCGTGAGCCCATTCCGAGTGGTGACGCGGCTTAAGTCGCCATAGTTAGAAGACGTGTTTCTAGACTTGGTCGCGTGAGCCTGACGCGGATTAGGACTTCGCTGGAGTGGGAGACCCGGAAATCCCGCGCGAAAGGTCCCGACGCAATCGCGAGTCCCAGTGTCCTGCCGCTCAACAGGCTCAAAGAGGAAAGCCACATACCGTCGCCGAAAATAAATTTCACTTTCTCTATTGCAAATACAAAGTTTTTCAGTGCAGAATGTACTGAGGATTAACGATATGACATGAAATGCAAACTGCTTTCTACTAAGCACCGGAAACGAATCGCATTCCAATACTTTTCGCTTTCGTCTACGGGTTTTGCGGGAGATGGTTATCCTCTTATCCTAAGACGCACTCGAACCCCCCTTGTCATACCAGGCCCCGAGATCCATCGTCCCCTCCCAGCGCTTGCCTAAAGGCCAACAATCGGACAGAAAAGAACTGGCGGAGTCTTCAACGCTGATGTGGCAACGCACTCGTGGACATGACAGGGCTCGCCTGAACCTCGAGGCCTCGCTGCAGACATGGCTCCACCGGTCTGCCTCCTGCGCCTCGCATATGACGTTGACGCACGGTACCTCGCCGTCAGCTTGTTTGTCAGCCGGCCACCCGCCCAGATCGATGACGGTGGCAAGCCGCCGTTCGAGAGATCCTGGTGATATCTCGGTTTCTGTGGTGGACGCTCCGCCGTGAACCTCCTCCGGCCGTCCGTCAATGGCTCCGAACATTCTCCCTAGATGCACGTGCAAATCTTGTAGCCCGCTGCACCGTGACGAGCCTGAACATCGAACTTGTCTTTGCTCCTTGTCGTAACCGAGCAAGGAGGGAGGGGGGACACCTCAGAGGAAAACAAGCCCGGGGATTGAATCCGGCCCAAAGGATAAACTTCATGGAAAAGGAAAACATTTGGTTTTTTAAAGAGACTTAGGAAATATTAAAATTTATTAAATACATATGTAAAATATTTATGGTCATTTATTCACATAAACGCTTTGGATCTTTGTGATGTGATAGGGTAGCAACACACCATGTGTGCTTTTACTTCTCCTTGAAGATTTTTTTTTGCTATCTCAGCAAAAGATGATGAGATTGGTTCCTGCCACCGTTCATACCATGTGATATGGAAAATATTGGCGTGAAAGATCAACATTGAATACCTTCGAGTTGACTTGTCCTATTAGTAGCTTAGATGTCATGGGAGGAACATCTGGGATAACCGTACTGCCACCATACTTGAATGTGCATGAATTCCTTTCTTTGTCATTTCTTAGGTTTGAAATGTGTTCTTTTAATTTACAGGTTCATATTCCTCCTAGTGATGCATGATGACATCATCCATACAATAGGAACTCCCACGAAGTTGCAGCTCTTGCGAAAATATCCTTCGGATTCAAATCCATCCACATCAGCCTCTGCAAAGAAGCTGATGGAGTCAACAACGGATGTCCTCTCGAAGTCACTATCAAGGATGTGATCCTATCATGCATTTCACCATGCATTTCCCACCATACCATCACTTTTGCGGATGCCCCCATGCGGAGAGAATCCATCCTACTACTACATCCTACACGAAACGCATGCCAAGGTTCACGTGCGTGCTCTCTTAAATGCACTCTCCTACCCATGCCACGTATCCCCGACTGACGTGGCTTTTTAACCATTTTTTAAGTCCCACATCCGCATGCTGAAGCTTGGCGGTGCATTGAGCTCATATGTACACGAGTTGCACCCATGGGTAGCACTCACACACCCATGTTTCAAAGCTACCAATGGCTTGCGGACGCCATGCATCGAGGACGAGCAGAAGCTTGGCTGCCTCCTACGAATTGCCGTATTTTGCACACATGTGCACAAAATACGGTTCCAGTACCATCGAAAACCGCTCTTTAGTAGTTTCGATGCTAGCCCAGTGATTGGGGGTATGCGTGAAATGCCACTACGAGATGAGTTGAGTAGTTGCCAAATTGTTGCCTTGCGGATGGCATGTCGTGGTTTTGCCAATCCAGATGACCTTGCATGCGAGCATCTCTTGCTCGACACTGCTCGCGAGCAAATCCTGCCGCTTGTCGCTTGTCTTCTTGTCCCAACACCTTCACCTCTTTCGTTTCCTTGCGAGGGTTCGTAAAGAGAGCAGGTGGAAGAAGATGGACTTCGGTGTGGTCTGGATTGACTACCATGTAAGGCTTGATCTTGTCCAAGTGAATATAGAACGCCACACTTTGGTGGCGACAAAACGACGACACCAATAACACAAGAACTGTGCGTCGCCATTGCACGTGCAGGGATGTGGATGCCACGGTCTTCGCATATCGCAACGACTTTCTTGCGAATCAGCGTGCTACAGATTGGACTTCCGCGCTCGCGGATCAGTTCTATTACCCGGATGACCTCATTTTTCAGCTGCGGGTGGTCATGGAAGGTAGCTGTTACAGCCACGATTTCCCTGGACGCACGGAGTTGTCATTGCAGCCTCCTTCATTGGAGTGATGGGAGCTTGGCATAGCGCCGATGCGTAGCATGGACAGAGACCTTTCATGCAGTTTTTGTACCATCTCTTGACCATACCGATGCTGAGCTTCGTGTAGATGGACTTCAAGGAGGGAGTGCGGTAATTGAGGCGGAGCAATACAATCGCCTTGGTGATGCTCCTGTGGTGCATCACTGCAGCATGGATGATCAAAATGTGTCCTAAGCCGTACCAATCCATGTACGACCCTCACTCTGTGGAAGTCTCAGAGGAAGAGGAAGAGACAAAATACGTGGGCTAGGGAGGAAGGTCAAGGGGACCATTGAATGTCATTGTAACTTCCATTGCTGCATGTGCGATGACATCGGCGACAAGTTCGGCCATGAGAGCGTCAACAACTTTTTCCGTGACCTCATGGACAGACATCTCCTGTGCAGCGAGGATTCCAATTGCAACAACTTGGACCACGTCTCGTTTATCAGCATGCGGATCCTCGTCTGTAGGGGCGACACCATCCGGGAGCTTGATGTCCGGTGAAGATGTCAGTTCGCTGTCTTCCGAGTCATTGGACTGAACCACGCAATGGCGCCTCTTCAACATCATCTCGTTTGGAGGAGTCTCATCAGACGAGACGTGCTGAGGAGCCACTGGCACTATCTATGGTGTAGGTTGGACGTATGCGGGGAGGACCAGCTTGGTCTTCCAAGACCAAGCTGGTCGTCCAAGACCACGGCAAGGAGGGGTAGAAGACTTCAGTGCAGCCAGCGCACACTGCAGTGAGTCGCGATGTTCCTCTGTTGAGACCTTCCTAAGAAAGGGAGTGAGAGGAGCCATGGTGCCGCCGATGCTCAACTACAATGGTTCATTTTGTATAGAGGTGCAAGCTTTGAGTCAACCTCCACGCGAGACGAAGTCCTCTCTGTCGCCATGTTGTTCAAAACCCATGAACTACGGTTATAAGAGGCTACGCGCGACACATATGACAGCTCGGCACAAAATTTGCCGTACAATGCTTGGCCATAAAAAATGCGGGAAACATGCTTGTACCACAAGTAGTTCGCCAACCCTCGTCCTACCTTGGGATCGAACCGGTACCCCTTGGCAAGGAAATGATACAGTTACAAAGTAATATAAAAGTCACAATCCAAGGTAAAACTGTAGTCATAAGGATATGCATAAGTAGTGACTTAGTACGAGGAACTTATGTTACAACCCCTAAATTATTTTGGACCACTAAATTACCAGGCATTGCGGTAATTTTGTGAAGGATTTTTTTTAGCTAAGATTCGACCAATCGAGCTTGCATTTACTGTACTTTGGCTAAATTCGAATCTAGCCCACGTCAAATCCGGCCTTTGGCATTTGGCGTCCTCAATTTGAACCGCTAAAAATTTGAAGTTTTCAAGCTCACCGACACAACGAGCTCGACCGGTCGAATTTGGTCGACCTCCACACTCCCCTGCCTCCCCCACGTGGAGGGGGGGGGTAGAGACCGTATCGATGTGATGCAATGTCCCTCTTGCACACTGTCGCACCACATGTTCCCACATCCACTCATGTGCAGATCGTGAAGAATTGGGTTGCTCTCCCAGCACGATGTAGTTCTTTGCTAAGAAAATGGATTAAAATACATAGTGTGTATTTCTAGACACTCACTAATGCCACTGCATCTCGCACTATCACTGCCTCCTTTGAGAGATGCTCCCGTAAGGAATGTTTTGCACAAGTGCAATGACATTTCTCACGCCTCCCTCTGTGAGCACTTGTCCTGAAATGTGGGCGTGAGCAATCGCACAAGGAGCTAACTTGGATCTCCATTCTTGGCAGGCTAGCTAGCCACTTCTTCTCTGTTGAGCCTCGCCTCCTAGCAGCAAAGCCTTTGGTGCAGCAAGCTAGTCAAGCTCCAGATTGTCCCAGTCCGTGTACAAGCGTTGTAGCTATAGTAACTGGATCGAATGTGGTTGTTGCAATCGCATCAATGCACCTATGCATAAGTGCGCTACCATTCCTAAAGAAATCCGACGTGTGCAATGTACATGGCATGGCCCGAATGGCAATTGTGTCTATGACAAGCTAGCGACAAGCACATTGTATGGTTGGTACAAAGGGTAAGTCCAAGTTGTCACTGTCTCACATGCTGGAAGTTGTAGAGGCAGCGAGTTGGGTCAGCAGCGTTGTTGATGTAGCATGCGGGCTTCCATGCTAGTTGCTTAGTCTGCTGCCTCCGCAGTCCGCTGCTCTAGAGTCCAAGTCTCGATGCTCTGGGTTTGTTACTCAGAAACGCGCGCGAGAGTGTTAGCGCCAAAAAACAGCTGAAACTTGGAACTGATTAGGACTGAAGAATGAACAACAATGGGAAACCTCTCCCAGTTCTAGCTCCCTCCCAGTTCTGAAGAGCTTCTTCCTCAGCTAACCAACCAATCAGAAAATAGTCCTAGACCTATTTTCTAGCAGGCAGGGTTTTCTCGGTGAGCCCTGCCAGACGATCGACAGCCCAAAACCCGGACGTCTTCCGTTTTGCCTAAAAACTGGACCATACCATAATACCGACACTGCGAACACAATCGAGCAGCCAGAAACAACTAAGAAAATAGTAGCACAGAGTTATGGCTGCCTGAATCCAGGCAATGCCTACGATGGTCCATGATGCCAAACAGTGCCACACAACATGAAACATGGAGTCTAGGCAGAGCAAGACGTTGCAGACGCAATAGTACCGTCAGATCCAGCGCTGCACACATGCAGACAGCCTCTGTGGTGGCAGTGACCGCCGGCGGCTCGACTGCCGAGGAGGCCTGCCGATGGAGTTGAGCACGTTGACGCAGGGAGGAGGATCCAACGAACTGCGTGTAGGCCTCAGCGTGCGTCGGCTCCATAGGACAACACTCCAGTAGCGTCAAGTCTTGCCGTCAGTCATTTGCACGCTGATGTACACAAGCCGGGAGGACACAACAGAGCACAATGAGAGATGCAAAAAACCAACATTCCCTCATGACTCATAGTCGTAGTGCACATGGACGGGCATCGTCACATTCAACCGACAGACTCCCCCAAGGCACATAGAGACGCAGGCCAACATAAAGAGTACAACTCACGGATGCATGTCGACTGAACTCACAGCCTTCTTGAAGGATTCGCGCTTTGGTGCCTTGGTCAAGAAGTCAGCAATCTGCCGTGTTGTCTCAATCCACACAATGCTGATGCTTCCATCATGCAACAACGAACACACATAGTGATACTCAACATTGATGTGCTTTGTGCGTGTGTGATGCACGCCGTCATTGTCGGTGATGGCCATGGCACTCTCATTATTGCAATACAACGTGATGGATGCGATGGACTGACTCAACTCGGACAAAAGACGACGCAGCCACACGCTCTCACATGCGCCTGAACCAAGGGCTACGTAGTCAGCCTGAGCACTGTTTCATGCGATGCACCCTTGCTTGCCACTGCGCTAGGACACAGCCGTGCCACAAATTAGAAAGATCCAGCCTGTGCGGCTCTTACCGTTTGGATTGCCGGCCCAGTTACTTTTGATGTACCCCACCGCGACAACAGATGGATGTTGGTGGAACATGAGACCTCATCTTGGAGTCGAGACGACATAACGAAGTACTCGGATCATGGCCTCGTAGTAGAGGCGATGCGGGTCCTAAGAGAACTGAGCCAGGAGGTTGACAACGAACGCGATATCTGGGCGCGTCGTCATTGACAGGAACATCAGTGACCCGATGACGCACAAATACGTGGTCATGTCTACTGGCTCCCCCACCACGGCTGGATCAGAACTCTTGAGCATCGCCTGACCGTCGGGCGACATGGGTGAGGATGCTCTCGGCACGAGGGGCAAGTCCTCAGCGAAGCGCTCGGACAGGGTATGGACATAGGCGGCTTGATGGACATGCAGTATGCCCACGGAGCGATCATGCTCAAGCTCCATGCCCAGAAAGACTCGCGTTGGCCCGAGGTCCTTCATCTGGTAGGCAGCGTGCAGTAGGTCCTTCACCTTCTGGATGGCAGCTGCCGGTGTCCGGTGATGCGCTCAGGAGGTCATCGACATAGGCAAAGACAACGACGAGAGTCTGACCTCGCGGGCTGATGATTAGCGCGGGGTAGGCAAAGCTGTGAAGGAGGCCGCCGCTAAGAATCGTACGATTTATCTCCTGGTTCCAGCAGCGCAGTGACTACTTCAAGCCATAGAGTGCCTTCCGCAGCTTCCAGACCTTGCCAGAGCTGTTGCGAAGCCATGAGGCTGTATCATGTAGAGCTCCTTGTCCTACAGTGAGCCATGGAGGAAGGTGTTGCTCACATCCATCTGATCCAGTTCCCACCCATGTTGGGCAACCAGGCTGAACAACGCCCAACTGGTGGAGAACCGACCGACCAGGGCAAAGATCTGGTCATAGGCGATCCCAAGGACCTCAGCAAACCCCTTGGTCGTGAGACAGCTTTTGCACTTGTCCAGAGACCCGTCTGGCTTCCACTTTCGCAGGACCACCCACTTGGTGCCGATGGCCTTGCGACTTGAGGGAAGGTCGACGAGCTCATACACGTGATGTTGCCGAATGGCGGCTAGCTCGTCGGCACATGCAACTTCCCAGTGAGCGGCCTCGGAGACGCCCGGCCTCACGTAGGGTGACTGTGTAAGCCGGACAGTGCCAACGGCACGGTCCTCTGGTCGCTCAGTGGGGCGGACAGTGAGGGTCCTGTGCGCGTCCTGTGCCCCTGGTGGCATCCGCATGAGTGTGGCCACAATGGCATACCGGTGTTCCTCATGAAGCAGGGCATAGCCCAGAGCTGATCCTGGATGTAGGTCGGTGATGACTGACAGTGTGGTCAAGCAAAGTGCCTTGGTGCCGGGGTCCCCACTCACGACCGTGGGCTTGGATCTGACATAAGGTGAGGATCCTCGTGGAATGACAAGGGGTCATGGGGTAAGAGGACGTGCGGAGGTGGCTTGAGTGCCTTTTGTCGACCTGGGTCTGGGGCTCCCGCTCGGACCACGTGTGTAGCGCACCGATACGGACAGGGTAGCCGGCCTTGAGGGGCCGGTAGACACGGACGGGGCAGCCGGTCCTGAGGGGCTGACAGACATAGATAGGGCGACCGGGCATGTAGGGCTGTCGGACACGGACGGGGTAGCCGTCCCTGAGGGGTTGGCAGACACGGACGGGGCAGTCGGATATGAAGGGTTGGCGGACACGGACGGGGCAGCCGGCCCGAAGGGGCTGGTGGAAGTTGACAGGGCAGCCGTCCTGAGGGATTGGCAAACACAGGGAGGGTAGTCAGCCCTGAGGGACTGGCGGACACGGACGGGACAGCCGGCCCTGAGGGGCTGACAGACATGGACGGGAGAGCCGACCCTGAGGGGCTGGCGAACACGGAAGGGGCAGCCGGCCCTGAGGGGCTCGCGGACATGGTCACAGCAGCCAGCGAAGACGGGCACGCGGGCGCAAAGGATGGAAAGCCAGGACGCGGTTGGATGGATGACGGACCCACCACTCCCCCACGCGACGGGAGGAACATCAACGTGCCGGAGCGAATGAGGTCACAGGGAAACATGCCCTCAAAGAAGAGGGCATCTCGGGACTTGATGATGTAGTGTCGAGTGGGATCCTAAGAATGCCATACCTTTGACTGACGTGAGACGCCAAGGAAGGTGCACGGATGACAGCGAGGCTCGAGCTTGTCGCCCTGGTGCGGGGTAGGCAACCACACGATGGCTACGCAGCCCCAGACACCAGCCGGATGCAGGTCGGCACGTTCTCCACACCAGTGTTGATATGGGATGGACTGACGAGGAATGGGTCCGTGGGGAATCCGGTTCCAGATCCATGTCATGTAGGTCATAGCCTTGAAGTAGAAGCCGTCAGAGATGCCAGAATTTTGACTCGAATTGTACGGACGGCATTGGCCATGGTGCGGTTCCATTGCTCAGAGATGCCATTTTGGACTGGCGTGTAAGGCACCGACGTCTCATGATGGACACCACTAGAGGCGAGGAAGAGTGTGGTCTCCCCCAGAAACTCACCCCCGCGATCAGGATGGAAGCGGTAGAGAGGGCGACCACACTCGCATTCAGCATGGACAAGACAGTCCCGAATGGTGGGTGCGACGTCGCTCTTCTGCCTAAGGCACAAGACCTAGCGATAGCGAGAGTAGTCGTCCGTAAGGGTCAGGACGTAACGATTGTACTCGCCAACTAACTCTGTCGGGAGGGAACCCATGACATCAGAGTGAACAAGGTTGAACAGGACGGACGGTCGAGAGGCATAGAGGGGGTAGGTGGAACAGTGCATCTTGCCTTTAGCACAATCAATGCACTCTGTGGGACACGACAAAGGAAAGGAGACTGAGTCAAGACCCGTGGCCAGCTGTGTGCAAAACATGCTGTCAACAGAGGCAGAGTGGATGTGATAGAGGCAGCAATGTAGGAGACGCATGTGCTGCGAAGATTAAGTACTGGCAACGAACATGTGGCCAATATCTGCCGACGAGGAGGAGACAAGGGTGGGAGGGGACAGGCGCGGTACATGCCACAAGTTGCCACGGGCGGTGGCATGCAGAAGGACACGACCGGAAGGACGCAACGACACAGTGCCCACACTAGGTGAATGAAGAATGTCCATGCTCATGCGATCAAGGGAGGTGACAGACCGGGGACTGAGCTCATGGCTAGGGACAAAGAGAACATCAGTCAAGAATACATCACCCGCTAGACCACAGAAATGAATGACGCCGACACCAGGAACGGGCAAGACCTGACCAGATCCCGTCCGAACCCCGGTGACATTGGTGACGGAACCAAGAATTTTGAAGGCCTCACGCGAGGCCGTCATGTTATGCATGGCCCCGGAGTTGATGATCCAGGTCTCTGAGAAATCCTAGACCGGTGTGGCGAGGTCGCTGGAAGTCACATGGCAATGGGCAAGCGACGCTGATGAAGTGGCCGGAGGTGCAAACCGGGAGTGCCATTCATCTAGCCAGGCGACATTGTCTCGAAGAGGAGTGGGAGGACAGGGCACGGCAGAGGACGGGACGCACGGAGATACATGACATGATCACAACACCAACTCTGTCATGCACGGCGGGGAGGAACTAGCGACTGTGAAACTCGCTCTTCTTTGGGGAGGAGGGCGAGGAAGGCTGAGCTGGAAGGCGATGAACTGCTCCAGCTGGCGCTCACGGACGAAGGGTTCGACGGAGTAAATGGAATGCCGTGTGATGGTGCCGGAGTCCAGGAAGGGAGAGGAAGGCACCGGGGATGAAACAACATGTGTAGACGACTGTGGAGGAAGCTGCAATGGGGCCGTCACGGGTGGCGCAGATGCGGCAGGAGCAGCGACGGTCACGGCACTGGTGGCAAGGCGGCGCTTGCGCTGGCGACGCATGGTGGCGATGACACGAGCCTCGTCAGTCGGGAGTAGACACGTGTACCACCCGTGTCCTGACTGGTCACAGTTGTGGTAGACGAGGCTGGCGCTACCTGATCCGCTAGTTTGCTGCTGAGTCCTTGTGCCCTTCTTGCCCTTATTCTTCTTCTTGCCAGATGAGGGGGCGCAGGAAGATACTACTGCTGTTGAGCGGTGACATTCACTGAGGCAACATCAGGAGAGGCTACGCCAGGGGAGGCGAGGGACTCCGTGCAATGGATGTGCGACTCTTGACGAGCTTCCTCTATGCGGAGGAAGAGCAGATGGCTGGTTTCAACATCACTGGACATGCGATGAGGGCGCGTGAGTACGTGCCAGGCTGCTGTTGGATCAGGGAGGGCGCAATTGGTGAGACTGCCGAGGAAGGGCTCAAGGGCGAGGCGTGTGGCTGGATGGGCAATAGGGACGAGAGCACGCACGGCACGACCGGCGTCATAGACCTAGTCAGCCTGGATGGAGTCGAAGGACAGGACATGGTAAGGCCACAGGCCCACGCCCTGTGCCTAGATCCAGAAGCTGAGTTCCCAGCTCCGAAACTGGTCGCCAACATGAAGTGGCGACGGTGGGGTTTCGAAGTCCTTTGGCCTGTAGTCGTCACCCAGAGTGGGGCCTAGGAGTGACGTCACCGGCTGTTGTTGGCGTAGGGTGTGTTGTTGTGCCAAGTATTGCGAGACAAAGGAATCTGCAAGGCTCGCATATCCTAGTGGAGTGAATGGTGCTTGCTGACATTGGTGCGGCTGCTGCGGCGGTGACTGCTGCTGTAGTGGTGGCGGCTGCTGATGTTGCTGCTGCGGTTGTTGATGCTACAACTACGGTGGCGGTTGCTGATGCTATTGTTTGAGTCAAAATGACCGCAAGCTACTGTGTCAGCATTAAGCGGTGAGCAGATTTTTTGAGTCAAAATGACCAACGACAGAGCCAGTAGGGTGTTGGCGCTGCTGCTGTTGCTGTTGCTACTGCTCCTGCTATTGCCGCTGTTGCTACAATTGCTGCAAGAAAGGAGGACTAAGGGTCCCTCCAATAAAGGAGGAACCTTCTGCACTAGGTCTAGTGGCCATGTTCGTTGGCCCCCTTTGTTCCACCCTCCTTTGTGTTTTTTCCCTTATGCTGCTGATGTCAGAAGTGACGTCAGAAGTGATGTCAACCTGAGATGATTGACTTTAGCAGGTGCTGCTGCGTTATCTACAGAGTTGCGTTCTTTTTCGTTGATGATGTTAGCATTGATGTGAGCAACGTCGTCAGCTAAAACATTACATACGTCAATAATAACTGTTGCTGAAGCCGTTGCTATGTCAGCCAAAGGGTTTCAGCTAGTGTTGCTGCGGTTGCTGCTGCTACTGCTGCTAGTGCTGCTACTTCTATTGCGGATGCTGTCGGTTTGCTTCTACTACTGCTATTGCTACTGCTATTGCTGACGTTGTTGTTGTAGCTGTTGCTGCTACTATTACTACTGCTACATTTGCGGCTATTGCGACCACTACTACATTTGGACTGCTGCGTGCTACTACGGCTGTTGTGGCTGCTGCAATGACTCTGATGGCAGCAGCAGCAGCTGCAAAAGTACCTGTGGGGTAGGGACTTTTTTTTTCCAGTTCCTTCTTCATTTTCATTGGTTGCATAGGGAGCTCGTTGCAAGCCGCAAGTAGCGAGCAGCAAGATCGCTACTCGCTGCCCGCTTCTTGTTGTGGGCCGTGAGCAGCAAGCCCGCTAATCGCATCTCGCAGTTCGCTGCCGCCGCTACTGTTGCGAGCTGTAGCTGCTACTGGAGCGGGCTGCGGCTGGCTGCTGCTGCAATTGCTGCTGTTGCTTGCTGCAGGCTACTGCTGGCTGCTGCTACAGCTACAGCCGGTTGCTGCTGCTGCTCGCTGCTGGCAGCTGCTCGCTGCTGCTACTGTTGCCGTTGGTTGCTGCTGCTGCTTCTTGCTGCTGCTATGCCTCCTTGCTACCGTTGCAAGCCGCTACGGGCTGCTGCTGCTGTAAGTTGTCACGAGCTGCTGCTACTACCGGCTGCTACTGCTGAACACAATTGCTACTGGCTAATGCTGCTAGTGCTCGCTGTCACTGCAAGCTGCTCCTTCTGTTGCTGCTTACAATACTATCACACCTGGTCGACGTGTGTCGTCGTCGCGATGCCTGACATCACTGACCGCTCACCTCCTCGCATCACGTGTGGGGGTCAGTGCTGCCAAAAACATTTGGCAGCATTTCCCCTAGCCCAGCAGCCATGGGGAAAACTCTGACGCCGCCACTAAGCTGGTCAATGCTTCCAGAAAAAAAAATCCGACAACATTTCCCTAGCACTGGCGCGTATGGGGGTCCGACGGCATTGTCTGGCACCTGTACGCCAGTCTTCTACTACTGCTGCTATGCTCTGGTTCTGATACCAAGCTTGAAACACTAGGCGGCAGGTTGGTGCAGCAGCGTTGTTGATGCAGGGTGCGGGCTTCCACGCCCGTTGCTTAGTCTGCTGCCTCCTCTGTCCGTTGCTCTAGAGTCTAAGTCTTGATGCTCTGGGTTTGTTACTCAGAAACGCACGCGCCAGTATTAGCGTCAGAAAGCAACTGAAAACTAAAAGTAACTGATTAGGAGTGAAGAATGAACAACAATAGGAGACCTCTCCCAGTTCTAGCACCCCCCTAGCTCTGTAGAGCTTGTTACCCAACTCACCAGCCAATCAGAAAATAGTCATGGACCTATTTTTTTTGCCCTTTTTTTTCCTTGTCACAGCGGGCAGCAGCCCGCTATCTGCTGCGAGCAGTGGGCTGCTGCTCGCCTGGCAGCAGCGAGCTGCTGCTCGCTGACAGCAGCGGGCTACTGCTCGCTGGCAGCAGCGGGCTGCTGCTCGCTGCTCGCTCGCTACGAGCAGCGAGCAGCAGAAGCCGCGACTGGCAGCTGCCAGCTGCTGCTCGCTGCTGCTGCTACTGCAGCTCGTTGTAGCAGCTGTTGCAGCCCGCTGCTGCTGCTGCACGCTGTTGCAGCTGCTGCGTGCTGTGGCTACTACTTGTTGCCGCTACAGGCTACTACTACGAGCTGTTGCTGCGCGCTGCTGCTGCTGCTGCGCGCTGCTGCTGCTGCTGCTCACTGCTGGTGCTGCTGCTCCTACGGGCTGCTACGAGCTGCTGCTTCTGCCTGCTGCTGCTGGTGGTGCCAGTCACTACACCTGGGTGACGTTGCCGCTTGCGTCGTCGCTCGCACACGTCAGACGCCCCCGGCCCCTCACCTCCTCGCGTCACGCGTGGGGATCAGTGCTGCCGAAAAACATTTCCCCTGGCCTAGTGGCCGTGGGAAAAAATCTGACGTTGCCACCAGGCGGATCAATGCTGCCGGAAAAAATCCGGCAGCATTTCCCCTACACTGGTGCGTATGGGGGTCTGCCGGCGTTGTCTGGCACCTGTTCGCCATTCTTCTGCTACTGCTGCTACGCTCTGGCTCTGATACCAAAATGGAAAGCCTAGGCAGCAGGTTGGGGCAGTAGCGTTGTTGATGCAGCGTGCGGGCTTCCACGCTTGTTGCTTAAGTCAGATGCCCCCTCAGTCTGCTGCTCTAGAGTCTAAGTCTGGAACCTCTGGGTTTGTTACTCAGAAACGTGCGCGCCAGAGTTAGCGCCAGAAAGCAGCTGAAAACTGAAAGTAACTGGTTAGGAATGAAGAATGAGCAACAATGGGAGACCCCTCCAAGTTCTAGCTCCCC
>SZWC01008863.1:19429-31372 GCA_023375785.1 Penium margaritaceum
GGGGGGGGGGGGGGCAGCATGGTTGCTGGGGGCTGAATCGAACCCGTCCAGCAGAAAACTTTCCAACTTTCGGGTCTATGATCATTCGTCTGAGCTACTTCGATCCAGCCAGTGATCCAGTCTTTGAACCACGACAATAGGCAATACTTCATTAAAGTTTCAATAAGGCCACTCCTGCCTCCCGCACAGACCGCCACCGACGAAATCGCCTTGCGCGATACGTTTCGAATGAGTAATGGGCTAAACTATACAGATATCCGTTCTCCGGAACTAATACAGCCATCTCCCTATTACTCCACTGAAAATCAAAGCATCCCACCCACCCCGAGAAAATAAACCAGCCACCAAGGTACTGATGTTACACCGAGCAGACCAGACGTGGTTCACGGGGATAGGGTGCGGGATAGAATTTAATCCTGTTTTTTGCGACATTTGGATAGTTTGTTTTCAGCAATAAGTGCACTTCAATGACAAGAGAGTCGAGCCCATACATACAAAGTCGAGAATGAGAATGAGGCATATTTTGAGTCCTCGGCGCTTGAGTTTATCGATGCGTGTGAGTTCGCATCATGATTGGCTTGTTCAAGAACCCCCTCCGAGAAGTCAGGGGGCTTCGAGAATATAAAAGTGCTTCTTCAAAAAAGTCTAGTGTCGTCAATACGTTGACCAAACACTATGCAAATGTCGATATGGCTCTCTACACTTCAGTCAACCATTCTTGAAAGTGGTGGAAGTTTTCGGAAATGTAGCGTGGCACTGCCACGCCGACCGGTTGAAGGAGCCACTCGGCTCAAGCGGGGTCACTTGGGACTGTGGGTGGTGAGACGGGATGACTTGAGGGTCGGAGACCCTCAAGCACCGCGGTTTTGGCCTAGTTTTCCAAGGATTCCGTCGAATCCGTTACATTGGTATCAGAGCTCCAAGGCTCGAATCCTACGTCGGGATTACTGGAGATGCTGAGGCGGTGCTCACTCCTAGCGGGGGGGAGTGTAGTGTGGCAGTGCCACGCTCACCGTTCAGTTCAACACGATTTTGATGTGTACGGACGAAACGGCTAGTGTGTACTGGGCTCGCGGGTCTCAAGCTCCTTTGTGAGCTTGGCGAGGTTGGGTCCGGGCAACTATTTGCTGTGCTCAGCATGGTGAACAGGTTAATCCCCAAGCTTTTTTACCTCTTCCGCGACGTCAAGGTTGATGGGTTGTTGTGCCTAGCGTTCTAGCTAGTTCCACCAAAGTCTCTGCCTGGTGTTGGTACCCTGTGGGACTTCACCGCTGAGCATCCTGCTGCCTGGTGGACCATTCTTCAGAATAAACACCTTTACTGTACAGCTTATGTGAGGGTTACCGCTGTCGCTACTGCTTCCTCTTCCCCCTCTTCATCTGCAGCCTCTTCCTCCTCCATTGTCACTACCCTCACCTCTTAGGGTTGTGGGCGTGGTAAGGGTCATGGGAAGGACAAGGGAGAGTTTAGAGCTTGCATCTTCCCGCGTGCTTGGGGAAGTTGTACGTTACAAGTGTGGCTCCTTGGAGCACTTAGCATGCACGTGCCCTACTCCACCTGATGACTTGCACCTTGCGCGCACCATTTGTGCTCATTGGACGTGCAATGCTAACACATTTGCCTCCTCCACCTCCATCTTCAGCTCCAGCACCCCCTTTCGGTCCTCCACCTCCTCTGCTCAGGCCTACTCAGCCACTGATGTTTCCTCCGCTCCTCCGTCAGCCCCATACCTTTGGGGCTGGCCGCCTCCATATGGAGCACCCGTCCATGCTGGGCCACCATCCCTTGCCTACATTGCTCCTCTGTGGTACCCTCCTTCCTTGGGATCCATGAACCCCGACCCAACGGTGTCGAATGACGATGAGTGACAATTGGAGCAGTCTCCCCTCCAACTCCTTCGCCTCTGCGATCAGGGAGGTGAGAGTGTGGCTCCATTGGCCAGAGATCTGGCGTGCTAGACTGAAATTGTCGTTCGTGCGGATCCCCACGGTCATGTCCACGTGTTGTCGTGTGCATCTGTTTGGAAAGTAGAGCACTGGCAGTCTGTCTTTATTTCCTGTTGTCTTGTTGCCTGTGCTTCGTCTGCCCCATCTATTAGCTTTGTTTCTACTTGTGATGTTCTCCCCTTTGTTTTCGTCCTGGGTGGCTTCTCGATCCTTGACTCTGGAGTCACCCACCACATGACGTCCGTCCGTTTCTCCTTTGTCTCGTTGGACCCAGCCGGTTCCGTTCCCTTTGTTTGTAATGGGTTGGACCTATTACTTCCTGTTTAGGGTGTTGGCTTAGTCCACTTCGTTGGTCCCACTTGTGATCTGCTTCTACGTGAATTTCTATACGTACCTTCTTTGGAGCTCGGCTTGCTATCGGTGCTAGATGATCATGGCATAGATATCCCCTATAGTCGTGATGTTGGTAGTGTCCTTCTTCGTCCCCGCTCTAAACAGGTCGTGGTGTGCTAGCATCAACTGGAGGGTGCAAGCACCAACCAGTGGCAATGGTGACCAAGAGGATGCTGGTGCACACCTCCCAGTGCATGCGGAAGCATAAGATCATCTTGGGGGAGCATGGGAACACATTTGGTACAGTGGGAGTAAACTGTACTTGTTATTCAAGTGTCAACCTACAAGACTATATACACAAAATGACACATCCTAGGCGACCCGAGGTCGCCGAGCCATGTGCAGCACCTCAAAGGCCAGGGATGAGTTTGTTTCCTCATATTTGTGTAGCTCATTGTTCCAGCTTTCCAACGCATCAAGAATCACATAATTCTATGGAGGAACGGCCAGGATATGGTCATTTCCGTGAACTACAATAATCTGCCACTGGCAGCACCACTGGCGACAGTGACGGCCGCTTGAAGCGCCCTCTTTGGAAAAATACATCAGGGTGCCATTCCGCCACCCTTGGCCCTCAAAGAACCTTTATTCATTGATTAGATGGGCCCCAAGGCGTGCTTCGGCCTCGTTGGGTCTTTCGAGGGTCGAGCCTTGGTCCTTGGGGATGAATTCCCGTCACCTGTTTTTTCCTAGGCACGCCCAACTTTTGGCCTGGCGTAACTTGCTCAATTATTGATGGATCAAACCCGTTCTTGGGTCAATCTCACATGGTTTCTTGTGAAGATTCCAAATTCATAGTAAGATTGCACATTCAAGGATGTCTTAAGCCGGGATCAGTGCCATTGGCACTGTCCGGCTTACCCTACCCCCCATTTAGGAGCGAGCTGTCGCAATTCTCTCTTGGTACTCCCAGAGGATGGCATGCACCCCGCCAACGTTGAAGTTGCAGGCAGACTCCCATGAGTTGTGGAACGCATTGTAGCCCTTCCACTTGACTAGGTACTCCCAACCGCGGCCACGACGATGGTGGTTAAGGATGGCCTCCACCTCAAACTCTTGCTCACCCTCGATTAACACCAGAGGGGGAGGCTCTGAACTGCAACTAGGAAAATGCTCAGCCGGATCATGGTAGAGCTTGAGCTTGGAGATGTGGAACATGTCATGGACTGGCATGGAAGGCGGAGGAGCCAACCGCACCACCATGGGTGTCCGCATTTCAAGCACCTCAAATGGACCAAGACACCGGGGTTTCAATGTGTCCGATCGGACACCGCGAAGTTTGTCGTACGTGTTGTTGAGAAGTACACAATCACTGACCTTGAGTATTACGTCTACACGTCAGTGGTCCACTTGTAATTTCTGCTGCTCTTGTGCCTTTTCCGATGCATGCCGCGTCATCGCCCAAATTTTGTTGAAGTCATGTGCGGTAGACTCCACCGCGGGCAGGTTTCTTGTGACATGAAAACTGAAGGATATGGAGGGCACCGTCCCATTCACCACCTCGAATGGTGCCCAACCAATACAGCCGGACGTGGCAGAGTTGTATGCCAGTTCAGAAACCGGCAAGCGCTAGTCCCACGCAATCTCATCCGGATCACCCACTGTACAGAGGAGTTGCTCCAACGTCTGGTTTGTCCGCTCCATTTATCCATCAGATAGGGTATGAAAAGCGGTTGATAGTTGTACCTTGATGCCGTACCGCTCTATAAGTTCTCGCCAAAACTTGCTCGTGAAGCATGGATCACAGTCGCTCACAATGGACCGCGGCATGCCATAGAGGCACACCACCTGCTCGAGGAACAGCCGAGTGGTGTCTTCCGCGCTCACCGTATGACATGTCGCGATGAAGTGCGATATTTTGCTGAAGCGATCCACTACGACCAACACTGCATTGTGACCTGCCGCTATCACCGGCAAGCCCGTGATGAAGATGATGGAGATGTCTTGCCACGTCTCCTTGGGGATAGGCAAGGGTTGGAGGAGACCCGGGGTCTTCGTCCTCCCCGCCATGTGGCATTGGCAGACATCACAACTCTGGCGGAATTCAGCCGCCTCGAATGACATTGTGGGCCTCCAAAAAAAAGAGCCACTGTCTTCAATGCCTTGTCGGCAGAGAAGTGGCCGCTTGGGCCAATGTAATGGCACTCCTCAGAAATTATCTGCCGAAGTGCGGACACCGTGGAAACCACCACCTGCTGCATCCCGTGCCTTTGCCAATATGGCACCTCGAAGAAAAATCTCCGAGCATCATACTCCCCATCCACCTCGTATCCCTCCGTGAAGAGCTGCTCAAGGAAAGCATCCTCGTGGATGGTGAGAGACGGGACCCGCATCATCATGTCCGATCGACGTGAGAGTGCGTCGGCTCGGTTGAAGCGACCCGGCCAGTACACGATCTTGTAATCAAATTGCAACTCGAGGTACTCCACCCAATGCGCTTTCCACCAACTCAGGTTTGGTTGCGTCTTGAAGTAATTCAACGCGTGGTCGTTGGTGTAGACAGTGTATTTTTGTGCCTCGAGGCAGCACTGCAAGTTCTTGAAGGTTGCATTTTCGACGAGCATCTCATTGTCGTGGGTCGTGTAGTTTACCTTCATCCACGTAACTTGTACGAGTAGTATCCAATCGGCTGCAACCCATTGTCAAAATTATGCAAAAGGAGACCACCAATGGCCAGCTCCAATGCATCCTTCGCTATTTCCAACTCTCAGCCGTTGTCGGCCAAGTGCAAGGCCGTCATGGAGGTCAAAGCCCTTTTGAGATTCTTGAAGGTTTCTTGTTTGCTGACTTCCCAACTCCAATCATGATCCTTGCGAGTGAGATTAGAGAGTGGCGCTCACACTCCCGCATAGACAATGATAAACCTACGGTAGTAGTTTAAAAAACGAAAGAACACTTGCACACCGTGCATGTGCACTTGCAAGCTACATAACTCGACCACTCTTGCACGTTCAAGACCATTCACGAGTCCATGGAAATCTGTCAATTGCAAATTATATGTCCAAGGAATTCAACTTTTCCCACCGCAGAATCACACGTAGAGAGATTTACAAAAAAATTAGTCTTCATCAAAATCTTGAAGACCTTCTTCACATTCTCCTCATGCTCCTCTATCTTCCTATTATACACCAAGATATGATTCAGGTACACCACTACAAAGTCATCAAAGTACAGCCTGAAGATGTTGTTCATTGCTGCCATGAAGGTGGCTGGCACATTGGTCAACCCGAAAGACATCACGAGAAACTCATAGTGACCATAGCGGGTGCGGAAGGTTGTCTTTTCCACATCATTTGCTATGATGTGGATCTGTTGGTAGCCAGGTAGGAGGTCGATCTTTGTGAAGAAGCGAGCAATACGGAGCTGATCAAAGAGTTCCTTGGCTCGTGGAAGCGGTGAGCAGCTTGTGTTTGAGCTGCTTGAGCAACTCGTTCAATGGCCGGAAGTCCACATACATACGCATCTATCCCATCTTTTTGTGCACAAACAGGACAGGTGACGCGTAACAAGACGAGGATTGGTGAATGAAGCCCTAATCTATCATCCCGGTCAGCTTCTTCTTGAGCTCTTGTAGCTGTGTGTCACTCATGTGGTACATTGCACAAGCATGCGGGTGCTCTCCAGGTTTGAGTTCAATGTGATGGTCCACGTCCCGCTTCGGTGCCAGACCCGTCAGGAGGGTGTTGGGGAACACGTCCTCAAACTTTGTACACACCTTGTGAAGCCCCTCGGGCAGCGCAACGAACTTGCCTTGGGTTCCTGGATGCTCACAAGTCGCCCCATGCACCATAGTAGGTGCCACATCCTCTCGTTCATCAATATCATCCTCCACGTCTCGCACGAACGCCAAAAAAACTGCTCCTTTTTGTGAATCGCATGCTTGAGCTGCACCAAGTTGAACATCGGAGGCACCGATTCCTCACTGAGAGGTGCCGACTACTGCGTCGTTTCCTCCCCACAAGTTTCCTCCTCCATGATCTCTTCCTCGAGAAGACAGCATTCTGAACCCGCCATGGGCATTTGGAGCTCACGGTCGGGCCGTTCGGACTCACGAATGCCCTGGTGACGTTCATGGCGGCAATGAAGAACATTTTCCGCTTGTACCTCAATGATTTTGTTGTGGTATATCTCGATGACATTATGGTGTACAGCCGCACCCCGGAGGAGCACGATGGACATCCCAGAAAAGTTCTCAAAGTTTTAACAAGAGAGAAATTATTTTGAAAACTCCTGAATCACGACTGCAGTCACCGTTGGATTGAGTTTTTGGGTCATTGGATCAACGGAGGACGGATCACCATGGATCCAAAAAAAAGTGTCAGCAGTTGCTAATTGGCTGACACCGACCAGCGTTCGAAACGTCCAAGTTTTCCTCGGCTTCTGCAGTTACTACTGTTGTTTTGTACGGGATTACGCCTGAGTGTCAGTGCCTCTCTCTGACCTCACTCGAAAACAAAACGAGTGGCAGTGGTGAGACAAAGAACAAGGAGCGTTCACCGGTTCGCAGAATGCTCTGACCTTGGTACGAACCCTATGATTGGCTGATCCAACCGTCGACTATGTCATGGGTACGGATGCCTCCGGTCGAGCCATTGGCATGGTTCTCCTATAAGATCATGGCAGCGGAGAGCAACCTGTTGCATATATGCCGCCAAAGTTGCACGGACCGGAACTGAACTACGCCGTACACGAGAAGGAGATGTTGGCGGTTGTTCACGCATTTAAGACGTGGCGGTGCTATCTTGAATGCCACCGATGCGTCGTATACACCGACCATCAGGCACTAAAATACTTGAAGACGCAGCCAAACCTCTGTTGACGTCAAAATCGATGAAAGGAGTGTCACGAATCCATGTTCGACTAAGATATTGAGTACCATCCAGGTAAAACCAACCCTGCAGATGCACTCAGCCGCTGACCAGACTTAAAGGCTGAGGTAGCGACTCTTCAAATACAGCAAGAACCATATCTCAATAAGTTATTCACACGTGGCTAATACCAGCATGGTGGATACGACAAGTCCACGTTCTCGCACGATGCACCCTATTGGCGATGACGATTCACTCGCCAGTTGGTCGTACCTTTGAACGACGAACTCTGCGGCATGCTGCTCAAAGTGTGCCACCGCAACGGTCCAGGTGGAAATTTTGGAGAAGAGAAGACGCTGAAGAGGCTGACGGAGTACTAATGGTGGGACAAGATGCAAACCAACGTGGAAAATTTCTGTAAATCATGTGACACGTGTCAGCGAAAAAAATTCTGTCACACGCGACTATCTGGATTTCTGCAGCCGCTATCCATTCCGACAGAACCGTGGGCCAAAATCTCCATGTGATTTGTCACTGGATTACCGGTCACACCTGAGGGGTATAACGCAATCCTCATGGTTGTCGCCAGGCTTTCCAAAATGTCCCACTTTATCTGGACGACGACCACCGTCACCAAATGCACGCAAAACCACACGTGACAAAAGTGATATAAGGCAAGGATAATGGGTTTCTTGTTTTCTTGTGAAATGTGGGGTGCAACAGCAAATGTGTGGGATGTGGTATCGGGAAAGTGATCAAATCCCACTCAGTTGCTGACGTCAGGTATCTGGCACCCCGGAATGTTTCTACACAAGAAGTGGATGAAACAATCCTCACTTACCCACTTTTCCAAAGTTTCGAGCTGTCACTTTCTGCATTCTTTGATGAACAGGACGTAGTTAATTTTTCTTTGAATCACAAGGGCACATCATGGACATCCCTCCATTCAAACCAGGAGCACGAAGACGGATGTCTGTGTCGACCGCTGATCGTAGAAAATGTCACGTTGCAGTGACCACTTCGACAGCGAGCCTTCACCTACCAACTCTTGTAAGTGATGAAATCCTACCTGCTCTACATGCTCGACAATGTTCGTGCAATGTCTGTCACGTAGAACCCTAGATGAGCACGTAAGTTGGAAAAGTGCTATGTCCAACTGCCTGCGAACAAAGCCAGCGTCCACTGAAATGCCTGCCATAGATCCACAGGTGCTTCAGAAACAGCTTCTTCTATCTTCCGTCATCCTAGTGGTATATGCCTGCATCCCTCTATTGAAGAAAGCCTACTTGTCCAGACCTCTCAATAGCAGGGCGTACACGCGGGAGCTCCTTGAAGCAGAGAAAAGTGCAGGTCGAGTGTATGACATTTTGGACATCGATCCATGGCGTTTCGACTTTCTTACTCGGCTGCTTGGTGTTGTTGGGTTGGAGCTATCACAGTGCGTTTCCATGGAGGAACGTGGTGCGATGTTCGTCAGCAAGGCTGTGGATGGAAGAGGTCGTAGGATTTTATCACTTCCCACTCATTATGGACAGAAAATGAGTGGGATTTGATCACCGTCCCCCTAGCTTTGATACTTTAAGGGAATTAACTAGTCTCTGACCTTCTGGAAACATGGGCATCAAGACAGAGGGGACTGAGGAAAGAAGAGGAGAAAAATGCTCTTACAGGCTGCATGCATACCCAGAATGGTCGTCATGCAGTGAACGGCTTTGCCGCCTCCTCTGGAGCTCCATGCTGCGGAAGACTCGAGCGGGGCCAAGGTCATTCATGTAATATGAAGATTGCACAAGGGCCTTGAAAATATATGAAACTGAGGGACTAGGGCAGGCGGAAATAAGATTTTAGGAATAAAATAGAATGGCGACAAAGGGGGTCAAGAATAAGGAATGGGGCAAGATGCATCTTACTATGATGGTACTCCCAATCTCAATTGTGGTAGTAATATCCATGTTCCAGCAGTAAGGAGAAAGCTCAGCAGGTCTTCAGACCTCGCTTGTTCCATCTGCAAAGCCCAGGGGCTGAGCCCTATCCATTCCCCCATCCAGTATACTGTGAAGTAAGGAGTAGTAAAAAGTTATGCTTGAGAAGACTGGCAAGTTTATCCTCCAAAGACATCTCCCCAAGAGAAGAGGATATGACCTCACAAACCTCATGGAAAGTGGTTGGATCAGGAGAAAAGGGGTGAAATACCATTGGAAGCAAAGAAAACATGGAAATTGCCAAAATCAGAGGAGTGAACAACACTGTGGAACTCATCAGCCATGAGAGAGAACCCAAGAGCAATTCACGGGTGAAGGAAGATAACCCAAAGGCTATCGGAGGGCACATCGGATGAAGCCAAGGGTATGGAGTCTGGGGTGACCAGCCACCACACTGATATGAAAAGGCAAGGCACGGATTCTCCCTGCATGAGTGTAGGGCTCAATGGATGGTGGTCTAGAGACATCTGTCTCAAAATCCAGAGGAAGGACACGAGGGGATGCAGGTTGGAAACTGCTGAGGAGATATGAGGAGATGCTATAGGAGAGGATGGAGCCTCGTCAGGAGAGTACAGTGAAAAATTAATGGAAGACTGAGAGAGAAGCATGGAGGATGAGGCAGAGGAGGAAGATCCTTCATGCTTGGAGGGAGGCTCTTCAGACAGGAAAGGACACGCTGGAGCATAGATGCTTGGATTGAAGGGTCAAACTGGTAAGGTTAGCCTTCTCCTTGCTGATAGAGTAGGGCAAGACACGGTGCAGAGGTGATGTGGTCGAGGTCTTGCACAAAGACTGTCACAAAGAATAGTGCAACACAATATTCAGCAACACGATGAAAAGTGGGATCCTAAAAATTCCAGGCCTTGGACAGGGCCAACAAACTGAGGAAGAAACAGAGGCAAACATGGGGAGATGATTTGCCATTTCGGTGGTCTTTAGGGGCCTACGCTGTGGTGGCACAACCCTAGATGCATGCAAGACGGAGATATGCGAGTCAAACAGCTCAGCACTCAATAGACATGACACGGTAAGGGAGAGGACTGCAGGGGATGGTTCCACACCCATGTCTTGTAGGACATGGCCTCAAAGGTGAAGAGGGGAGGAATGACAAAAGTTGAGGAAGTGAAGAGAGCAAAAGGGTATGGATCCAATTCTCAGAGAGACTATTTTTCTAGGGTGTGTATGAAGCGGAGGTCTCCATAGGCACCTCACAAGAGTTGAGGAAGTGAGAGGTGGGGCCAAGGACCTCCCCGCCCCAATCAGACGGGAAGGAAGAAGCTCACGTTGCCAAGCACGTTCAGCATATGAGATCCATCCCTCAACGTTGTCAAGCACATCACTTTTTCTAAGATTTGCAAAGATCCAACAACAAAGAGAAAATTCATTGGTCGGACGGAGGACATCGTGGTCAAAACTACTGAGGAAGTCATGAGGCAGAGGTTCCATGACATCCGCATCCAAAAATTTCAGAGGTTGAGAAGTAAGATGATCAAAGGTAGAGAAGGGAGAGCAGTGTCTTTTGCCTTGGACACAATTGGGGAAATTAGCAGAATAAGGTGCCGGGAAAGTGGCAGCATGAAGACCATGTACGGGAGAAATTGCGAAGAAGGTTGTCAATCTCAACTGTGTGAACGTGGCAGAGAAAACGATTCCATAACAGCAAAGGAGAAACATAAGAAAGATAAGAGATAACAAAAGACAAAGGAAGAGAAAGAGGAACGCAAAACAGAAGATCACAATAAAGGACCCAGAGCACAACACACCCAGGCAATTAGAGAGGAAAAATTGTGACCCCACAACTGAATATAAACTCCATGCCCTGATCATCAAGATTGGTCACAAAAACCAGGCTGCCTTCAAGATCAAGAACATACCGCACATCTGGCAAGATTATGTCCCCACTAGGAGAAATGAGGTGGAGGGCGCCAACATCTTAGAAAGACAGAAATTGATTGGAGCCAGTTAAAACAAAATGAGAAGACACACTTGGACTGAGAAAAATTAAGGAGCGGCAATAGAAAACCACGTGATGAGTGGCTTCTGCATCAATCATCTAGAAACATCTAGATTCCTGAGAAGATGGAACAATCTTCTAACGCAAGATCCAAAAACAGAGGTAGTAAGATAGCAGGGAAACATGACAAACCGCCAATGATCAATCCACAAAACATCAGCAGGCAACGACCTCTGAAAAGTCGCAAATGGCACCCCATGATGTGCTCCATCTAAATGAAAGGTGAGACTACAGGACTGACCAACAAAAAATTCACCTCCCTTATCACAAAGGTGGAGCAGCTCCGATAGAGTGTGCTTCAAAATACGCTGGGCTGCACGGCGATCATCAGGATGGTCAGCAACAAGGTACTCACCTGGGTGACGGCTACTATCATGAGGCCAAGCTGGCTAAGAGTAGTAGAAGGGCCGTGGCTCAAAGTAGGTGAGAGAACCAGAGAACAGGGTGCATCTGTGAGGAGAGGGTGAAACAAGGGAAACTGCAGCGTGAATCACTTGGCCGAGACTGGAGGCTGGGCTGACAACATAGGATCATCTGGAGCCAGAGAATGAGCCACGAGAGGAGGTGGAAGAGAGGCTCGAGCCAGCACTGGTGCAGGCTTAGTGGGTGCGCATGAAAGAGATGCATGCATGCCTGCATGTGTGCACATGTGCATGGGTACTTGCAAATGTACTTGCGTGTGTGCATAAATCTGTGCATGGGTGCATGCATGCATGCATGCATGCATGTGTGGGTGCATGCATGTATGTGTCCATGTGTGTGTGTGTGTGTGTGTGTGTGTGTGTGTGTGTGTGTGTGTG
>SZWC01008863.1:40492-66409 GCA_023375785.1 Penium margaritaceum
GGAGAGAGAGAGAGAGAGAGAGAGAGAGAGAGAGAGAGGAGGAGGAGGAGGAGGAGGAGGAGAATGGAAAAGAGACAGCATCCAGCGGAGCTGCCACAAGGTCCAAACCCTGATGGCATCAGCCTCACATCTGCTGAAATGAGCACACTCTTGCTGATTTCAGCACAGTTTCTACTGGTTTCATCAGTCCCTTAGGCAATTGTTTTGGCCGGGACGTCATTTGGTTTTTCAGTGTTTCATCTCCTCAAGAAACAATGATGGTTCTCTGTTTTGACTACTTGTGCATCTTAGCATGCAGTAAGGGGCGCACATGGCACCATCTTTTGACAAGGAAAAGGGGCCAGCAGACCCTGCCGGATCCTTCATATCAGGCGTGATAAGTCCAAACTTTCAGGTGGTCGAAGAGCTCACTGGATGCAGGGCGGGATGCATCCACAATATCAGGCACACATCAACACTTCAGGAGATTCGGGAGCTATTACAGGGGCGTTCAGGAGTTTCTCGGCAGCTGACACACGGATTTGTTGGAGGCACACCATCGGACCAGCAGTTCACCTCTTGCATTTCAGCCAGACAGCAGCACCCCTCTGAACAGGAGCACTCTAAGGCTGAGGAGGAGACAGCTGCAGACCCACGTATACATGAGATTCGTGTGCTTGAGGAACATCTTCGTCAATTGTAGCGGGATCACAGGCTAGCACACCAGTGGCACCGGTGTGCCAGAACTCCTTGAGGTAGACAACAGGCTTCTCCTTCAGAGGTGTTGTTGTAATGTTACCCTCCACATGCCCGGGTGCAGTGTCGGGAGGCGCTGACAAACTGCCAGAGATGGAAAATCCTTGTATTTTGATCTGGAGCTTCAACAGTGCTCCAAATCTCAATGTGATGGACTTTCGTGAAAGCTTACAGGCTGATAAATATGGTGCAACTTGAATAACTGGAATCTGTTGAGTAACGAGGAAGACGTAGGTTCCCAGACTTGGGGTGTGTGTGGCGGCTCAAGGACTTCGCAAAATTTGGAATCCGATGGATTTTTCCACCAGAAAAAACCCACCAGATGACTGCGGAGTCATCCAACAAATTGCTTCCTCCGGATCAAATAGTACAGGTTGTTACTGTAAGACATAGCCAAATTCGTGGCTCAGAGTCTGCCGCTGAGTAGTAAATTTTGTCTCTCAATGACTTTGACAGAATTCTCGCATCAGGTTTGTGAACAAGTCCTGAATACCGTCAAAATCCATCACTAAACGTGATAGAAAACTTCTCAAAATACACCCCAAAAGCACTGGGGAAACCACCACAACATATAGGGATAATAGCACCTCCGGAAAGTATTTTTGATGGGTTCTTGATGTGCATTGGTGTTGGCCTGAGGGTAAGTGTGCACCCTGGAGGGTCCCTAGCAGTGGCTGGTTTGCACCACCAACTATTTTTGGAGAGACTGAAACTGTGGAGGCAACTGGTTCCAAGGATGGCAGAAAACTGGTCAGAGAGTGAGGCAAGAGTTTTGGCCTCAATTGACTGAGAACAAAATCTTAATCAATTCTCACAAGTAGTGGCATTTTATAGCCACTTACCTAAGCTTTCCAGAACACCAAGGCATGCCATATTTGAAGCTTCCTAGCAGATTATACGGCTTCTAGAGTGTTCCTTGGTAGGCTGTCCTTTTTCCCACCTAGGAAGGCATCCCTTCCCTTCTCTAGAAGCTTCTGCCCCTTCCTAGATTCCTCAGCTTGATTCTAGTAGGTGGGAAGGTATCCGGAAGATCAGGAAACCTCTAGATGCCTTGTAGACCAAGCTACCTCTTCTAGAAGGTGTGCCACCTTCCTGGACCCTCACCTAGCCTTCTAGAAACTTAGAGAGGAACTCTAGAAGTTGAGCTAGCTTCCTTGCACCTATTTTCCACCTTCCTTGAGGCATGGAAGATATTCATCTTGTGGGGCTTGAGCCCGGGCCCCAGCCTCTAGAAGTAGACACCATTAACCACTAAGCCACTTGGGCTTGTCTTTTTGGTGTTCCTTTTTGGATTCACTCTTGCCATAGTGAGGAGCATCACTCCAACAATCTCCCCCTTGTGCATCACCCATGGCAGTTTTCTATGCTTAACGTGCAACTCAAGAGACTTGGAAAAGCCCAAGATCCATGCAAGTAGCATCATGCCTGTCCTTGGGTTGCGCCTTTCTCATGGCATCAGCAAGCATGTGCTTTGTGCCATAGTGCACAAGCACCACATCACCCTTTGCGACAAGGTCACGGGCAAAGTGATGGTGAATCTCTATGGTCTTGGTCCTCCGGTGTAGCACAGGGTTCTTGGTCAGGCTGATGGCACTCATGTTGTCAACGTTGAGCGCCGTCGGCTTCTTCTACAGCACCCCAATCTCCTTGAGTAATCGCAGCACCCATAGTGCCTCCTTTGCGGCTTCCGCGAGCGCAATATACTCCGCCTCAGTGCTAGACAGAGCCACACATTCCTGCTTCCGGCTTGCCCAAGACACCGTTGCACCACCAAGCACAAAAACATAGCCTAATGTTGACTTGCGGTCATCAACATCACCTGCCCAGTCAACGTCAGAGTAGCCAACTAACTCAAGGGAGTCAGTCCGGGCTTCCCCTCCAAACACAAGACGTGACTGTTTCTTCGCCTTCAAGTAGCGAAGGATTCTCTTGACCGCTTGCCAGTGTAGCGGCCCCGGATCAGCAAAAAAGCGGCTCACTTGTCCCTTGGCAAAGGCAAGATCAGGCTGCGTCGCCACCATGGCGTACATTATGCTGCCAACAGCGGACTGGTACGGTACTCCAGCCATCTCCTCATTTTCTTCCTCCTTGCTCGGGCCCATCCTCGAGCTCAGCTCATATGTCGTTGTCATAGGCGTGATGATGGGGTCGCACTCCTCCATGTTGTAGCGGCGAAGCACCTCCTGCACATAGTTTTCTTGCCCCACCTCCAGCGTGCGTGCTTTGTGGCCCCTCTTGATGGGGATGCCTAGGTAGTAGTCAAGCTCGCCCATGTCCGTCATCTTGAACCGGCTGTCAAGCTGTTTCTTGAGGATTTTGAGCTCTCCCTGGTCCAAAGACACGAGGATGAGGTCATCGACATAGAGAACAACAGTTTGATGGAGCCCTAGCTGCTTACGCACGTACACACTATGATCCGCCTCGCAACACTTGAAGCCAAGCTCACCCATGAAACTGTCCATATTGAGGTACCACATGAGCAGAGCTTGCTTTAGTCCATAGAGCGGCTTGCAAAGCCGGCACACCTTCCCCTACGGTGCATCCACTCCCTCCGGCACCTCCATGCAGACTTCCTTGTCCAGGTCGCCATGGAGGAACGCAGTTTTGACATCCATTTGGTGGATTTTGTAGTTGCGTGCCGCCGCCACCAAGAGGATAATACGGATGGAGGCGAACTTGGCCACTGGTGCAAAAGTCTCATCAAAGTGCTCCCCTTTTCTCTGGGCATACCCTTTTGCCACCAGCCATGCCTTGTACCGCTCCACCTCTCCCTCCTTCGTGAGCTTCTTCCGGAAGACTCATTCGGAGCCGATAGTTTTCTCGCCCTCCGGCCGGTCAACCAGCTCCCAAGTGCCGTTCTCGTCGTGGGAGGCAAGCTCAGATTCTATTGCTCCCTCCCACTCAACCCCATCCTTCTACTGCAACGCCTTCTTTACAGATTGAGGCTCCTCTTCCGTGAAGAATGCTTGTGCACACCCACTCCAAATGCCCTTGTGGGCATCATACCTCTTGGTCCCTCTCCGCACACGGCTGCTCTTGCGGGGTTGTTGAGGTGGTTGTTGTTGCTCTCTCCTCTCGGTGCCATCTTCTCCAAGCGCGTGCTCCCCCTCTCTTGGAGACCTTGGAGACATAGGCTGACTCCCCGCTTCCACGTCCAGCTCTGGTGCTTCAGACTTCTTGTCCGAACTGGCCAGAATAAAGTCTGCCGCTCGCCCATCCCTTGGGCGATCCTCTCCCGAGGACGTCACCCTCAGACACGTCCTCTGGTGTCTCCCCCTCAAGAGTGGCATCCACTCCCGCCTCTTACAGGGAACTGCCTCATTGTCCGTCCAACGGCTTTTCTTGTCAAACCTAAGGTCGCGACTTTGCACAATCTGCTGCCTCCTTGGATCAAAGAGCTGGTACACCTTGCTTTCGCTCTCATACCCAAGGAAAATACACCGGCGGGTACGTGGGTCCAGCTTGCTCCGCCCTTGACGTGCCTGCAACATCGCATGTGCAACGCAACCAAACGTGCGGAGGTGATCCACCGCTGGCTTCCTCCCTCTCCACACCTCTTGTGGCGTCTGCCACACCTTACTCTCCTTGTTCTTCAACGGCTTGGTTGGCGTGAGATTCATGATGTACGCTGTTGTCCTTGCCGCCTCCGCCCAATACTATTGTGCAAGGCCGGCGTCACTCAACATTGACCGCACCATGTTGAGTATTGTGCTATTTTCTCTCTTTGTGACGCCATTGTGTTGCGGGGAGTGTGGAGCTATTTTCTGCCACTCAATCCCCTTGCTCTTCATCCACACAAGGCAGCCCACATATTCACCGCCATTGTGGCTTCGGAACGCCTTCACCTTCAACTCTGTTTGCCGCTCCACATCTGCCACAAACTCTTGCATGCATGCAAGAACTTTGCTCTTCCGCTTCATTAGGTAGAGGTACTGTTTGCGGCTGTGGTCATCGATGAAGGTGAGGAAGTAGCGAGCTCCGCCGATGGAGCTCTCAAGAGGTCCACAAACATCTATGTGTACCACTGCCAACCTTGCCAATGCAAGCGTCCCCTTGGCCACAAACGGCTTCCGCATTGATTTACCAATGATGCATGGCTCACACACAGCCTCCTTGGTTCCATCAAGGCCGCAGATTTGGAGACCCCGCACCACCTCCCTCTTTGCCATCTCCTTCACCGTCGATGGAGAAATGTGGCAGAGTCGGCGGTACCATAGGTCCAGATCTCCTTCATCCTTTGTTGCAAGATTGGCGGCTTTGGACCCCGTCTGGCTGCTGAGGATCTTGGCGCGTAGCAGGTACAAGTCATCCTCCCTCTTGGCACGTGCGATCACCTCGCCTTTTCCCTCCTTGCAGACGATGGGCTCCTTCTTCGTGAAGAGCACCTCAAGTCCCTGGTAAGTGAGACGGCTGACAGAGAGCAGGTTTGCCCCAAAGTTTGGCATGTGGATCATGTCAAGGATTGTGCTTGTGACAGGTTTGCCATCCACAATTGACTCAATGCGGACATTCCCCTCACCAGCGGCCACCTTTGTTTTGCCATTGGCCACCATCATGCGTCTCTCCGAGGCGCCCTAAGTGACAAATGCCGCCCTGTAGCAGTAGGTGTGGTGGCCTGATCCAGAGTCAATGACGACAACTCCCGGATCCTTCAAGTCAGTGGAGTTGTACGCCATGATGGCCTGCTCATCTTTCTTCCCGCAAAGCTGCGACCGATCTGTCTTCTTCTTGGGACAGTTGCACGCGTAGTGGCTCTCTTTGCCGCAGTTGAAGCACTCCCCTTTCTTGTCACCCTTCTTGGTGCCCTGCTTGGCACCCTTCCACTTGTCGCCTCAGCCTCCACTGTGAGGATGAACCGTGGTAGCTGAACTTGATGCCGCTGCACACTCTCAACCGCCACGTCACATCCACTCATTGCGCACGTACTTAGCAACCTTCAGGTACTTCAGCTCGTTAGAAGGCCAGCCAGCAAGGACTATGATCATGGGTCTCCAATTGTCCACGAAGGCGAGAAGGAGGATCATACCTTGCAGCTAAAGTCAACCTCCCAACCAGTGGCCACGCAATCCGTTGCGAGTGACTCAATCTGCTGCATGATCTCCATGACATTGTCGCCTTCAAAGGGTGACGAGCCGTTTGAAGATGAGGAGCTGATTGGCGAGATAAGCCTGACTGGTAAATGGAGTAGAGTTTCGACCATGCTTCTGTGGCCAAGGTGCATCCTTGGATGTGCCCAAGTTGTGGCAGGCATAACGCGGATACAAGGAGCGCCACCGCCTTTTTGTTGCGCTTCCTGTAGGCCTCCTTTACCTCAGTTGTTGCAATCTCTGGCGGAACAGTCTCATCAACCTTCACAAGCTCAAGCAGTCTCTTGTCATCAAGGAAGACCTCAAACTGCCACCTTCACAAGGCAAATCCTGTCCCATGAAACTTAAGGACAGTGCTGCTACTCTCTTGCTCGCTTGTCGCCATGTCTTGCTATTGGAAGCGTGAACTCAAGCTGGCTTGGAACCCCTTAGAGGCGTGGGCCCATAACTCTTTGTCGGCCTGAGGGTGAATGTGCACCCTGGAGGGTCCCTAGCAGTGGCTGGTTCGTACCACCAACTATTTGTAGAGAGACTAAAACTGTGGAGACAACTAGTCCCAAGGATGGCAGAAAACAGGTCAGAGAGTGAGGCAATAGTCTTGGCCTCGATTGACTAAGAATGAACTCTTTTTTTTTATTCAAGGCTCACAAGCGGTGGATTTTTATGGCCTCTGATATAAGCTTTCCAAAACACCAAGGCATGCCAGATTTGAAGCTTCCTAGCAGAATCTACGGCTTCTAGAGTGTCCCTTGGTAGGCTGTCCTTTTACCACCTAGGAAGGTATCCCTTCCCTCCTCTAGAAGCTTCTGTCCCTTCCTAGATTCTTCAGTCTGATTCTAGTAGCTCGGAAGGTAGCCAGAAGACAAGGACACTTCTAGATGCCTTGTAGACCATGCTACCTCTTCTAGAAGATGTGCCACCTTCCTAGACCCTTACCATAGCCTTCTAGAAACTCAAAGAGGAACTCTAGAAGTTGAGCTAGCTTCCTGGTACCTATTTTCCACCTCCCTTGAGGCAGGGCAGAAATTCATCTTGTGGGACTTAAACCCAGGCCCTGCCTCTAAATGTGGAAACCATTAACCACTAAGCCACTTGGGCTAGTCCATTCGGTGTTCATTTTTGGAGTCACTCCTGCCATGGTGAGGAGCATCACTCCAATAATCTCCTCCTTGCGCATCACCCATGGCCGTTGTCCATGCTCAACCTGCAACTCAAGAGCCTTTCTCCTCATGGGAGGCAAGCTCAGATTTTATTTCTCCCTCCCACTCAGTCCCATCCTTGTGCTGCAGTGCCTCCTTGAGGCTCCTCTTGCGTGAAGAAGACTTGTGCAAACCCAGTCCAAATTCCCTTGTCGGCATCGTACCTCTTTGTCCTTTTTCGCAAACGACTGCTCGTGCGAGGTTGTTGAGGCAGTTCATGTTCCAGACCGCTTTTGGCACCATCCTCTCCAAGCGCCTGCTCCCCCTCTCTTGGAGGCCTTGGAGACATTGGTCGACTCCCCGCCTCCACGTCCATCTCCGGTGCTTTGGATTCCTCATCCGAACTGGCCGGAATAAAGTCTGTCGCTCGCCCATCCCTTGAGCGATCCTCTCCGGTTGGTGTTGATGTGAGAACTTCACAATCATTCACGTCCTCCGGCGTCTCCCCCTCAAAGAGTGGCATCCACTCCCCTCTCTTGGAGAGACCTGCCTCCTTGTCCGTCCAACGGATTTTCTCGTTGAACGTGATGTCGTGACTCCGAACAATATGCTGCCTCCTCAGGTGAAAGAGCCGGTACGCCTTGCTTCTGCTCTCATACCCAAGGAAAGTACACCGGCGGGTTCGTGGGTCCAGCTGGCTCCGCCCCTCACGTGCCTGCACCACCGCATGTGCAACCCAACCAAACATACGGAGGTAGCCCACTGCCGGCTTCCTCCTGCTCCACACCTCTTGTGGCGTCTTCCACGCCTTGCTTTCCTCGTCCTTCAATGGCTTGGTCGGTGTAAGGTTCATGATATATGCCGCTTTCCGTGCCGCCTCCGCCCAATACCGTTGTTCTAGACCGGCGTCGCTCAACATGGATCGCACCATGTTGAGTATTGTGCGATTCGATCTCTCTGTGATGCCATTTTGTTATGGGGAGTGTGGAGTTGTTTTCTGCCACTCATCCCTTGCTCTTCATCCATCCAAGGCAGCCTGCATATTCACCATCATTGTCGCTTCGGAACGCCTTCATCTTCAACTCTGTTTGCCGCTCCACATCTGTCACCAACTCTTGCATGCACGCAAGAACTTCGCTCTTCCGCTTCATGGGGTAGAGGTACATTTTGCGGCTGTGGTCGTCAATGAAGGTGAGGAAGTAGCGAGATACGCCGATGGAGCTCTCAAGTGGTCCACACACATCTGTGTGTACCACTGCCAAATGTGCCAATGCACTCATCCCCTTGGCCACAAATGGCTACCGCGTTGATTTGCCAACGATGCATGGCTCACACACGGTCTCCTTGGTTGCATCAAGGGCACTGATTTGGAGACCCCGCACCACCTCCCTCTTCATCATTTCCTTCACCGTTGATGGATAAATGTGGCAAAGTCAGCGGTGCCATGTGTCTAAGTCTCCTTCATCCTTTGTTGCAAAATTGGCGGCGCTCGACCCTGCCTAGCTGTTGAGGATCTTGGCGTGTAGCAGGTACAAGTCGTCCTCCCTCTTGGCGCGTGCAATCACCTCGCCTTTGCCCTCCTTGCAAATGACGACGTCCTTCTTCATGAAGAGCACCTCAAGTCCCTTGTCAGTGAGGCAGCTGAAAGAGAGTAGGTTTTCCCCGAAGTTGGACATGCGGAGCACATCGTGGATTTTTCTCGTGACAGTTTTGTCATCCATCATTGACTCAATGTGAACATTCCCTTTTCCGGCAGCCACCTCTGTTTTTTCCATTTGCCACCATCATGTGTCTCTTCGAGGCTACGTAGGTGATGAACGCCGCCTTGTTGCATTGCCTGTGGCAGCCTGATCCGGAGTCAATGACGGAAACACCCGGATCCTTCAAGTTGGTGGAGTGGTACGCCATGAGGGCCTGCTCGTCTTTCTCCCCCCCCCCCCCCCCGCTGCAACCGGTCTGGCTTCTTCTTGGGGCAGTTGCGTGCATAGTGGCCTTGCTTGCCATTGTTGAAGCACTCCCCCTTCTTGTTGCCCTTCTTGGTGTCCTACTTGGCACCCTTCCACTTGTAGCCTCGGCCTCCACTGTGAGGATGAACTGTGTAAGCAGAACTTGATGTCGCTGCACTCTCTCGACAGCCACGTTGCATTCACTCATTGCGCACGTACTCAGCAACCTTCGGGTACTTCAGCTCCTCGGAAGGCCAGCTAGCAAGGACTGTGATCATGTGACTCCAACTGTCCGGCAAGGCCAGAAGGAGGATCATAGCTTGCAGCTGAGAGTCGACCTCCCAACCAGTGGCCACACACTCCGCTGCGAGTGACTCAATCTGCTGCATGATCTCCATGACATGGTCACCTTTGCTGGCTCGGAGGGTGATGAGCCATTTGAAGATGGAGAGCTGATTGGCAAGGTTGCTTGACTCATAGATGGAGCAGAGTTTTGGCCATGCTTCTGCGGCCAGGGTGCATCCTTGGATGTGCCCAAGTTGTGGCGTGCATAACGCGGACACAAGGAGATCCAACGCCTTTTTGTTGCGTTTCTCGTATGCCTCCTTTACCTCAGCCGTTGCAGTCTCCGGCAGAACAGTCTCTTCACCCTTAAAAAGCTCAAGCAGTCCCTTGTCGTCGAGGAAGACCTCAAAGTGCCACCTCCACAAGGCAAAGCGTGTCCCATCAAACTTAAGGACAGTGCGGCTGCTCTCTTACTCGTTGATAGCCATGTCTTGCTGTTGGAAGCGTGAACTCAAGCTGTCTTGGAACCCCTTAGAGGCGTGGGCCCATAACCCTTTGTTGGCCTGAGGGTGAGTGTGCACCCTAGAGGGTCCCTAGCAGTGGCTGGTTCACACCACCAACTGTTTTTGGAGAGACTGAAACTGTGGAGGCAACTGGTTCCAAGGATGACAGAAAACAGGTCAGAGAGTGTGGCAATAGTTTTTGGCCTCAATTCACTGGGAATGAACTGTTTTTTTCAATCAAGGCTAAAAAACAGAGGCTTTTTATAGCCACTGATGTAAGCTTTTCAAAACACCAAGGCATGCCAGATTTGAAGCTTCCTAGCAGAATCTACAGCTTCTTGAGTGTCTCTTGGTAGGCTGTCCTTTTACCCACCTAGGAAGGTATCCCTTCCCTCCTCTAGAAGCTTCTGCCCCTTCTTAGATTCTTCAGTCTGATTCTAGTCGCTGGGAAGGTATCTAGAAGACCAGGACACTTCTAGATGCCTTGTAGACCATGCTACCTCTTCTAGAAGATGTGCCACCTTCCTGGACCCTTACCCTAGCCTTCTAGAAACTCAAAGAGGAACTCTAGAAGTTGAGTTAGCTTCCTGGCACCTATTTTCCACCTCCATTGAGGCAGGGCAGAAATTCATCTTCTGGGACTTGAACCCGGGCCCAGACTTAGGGTGTGCGTGGCGGCTCAAGGACTTCACAAAATTTGGAATCCGATGGATTTTCCCATCAGAAAAGATCCACCAGATGACTGCGGAGTCATCCAGCAAATTGCTTCCTCCAGATCTAATAGTACCGGTTGTTACTGTAAAACATAGTGGAATTCGTGGCTCAGAGTCCGCCGCTGAGTAGTAAAGCTTGTCACTCAATGACTTCAACAGAATTCTCACGGCAGGTTTGTGAACAAGTCCTGAACACCGTCAAAACCCATCACCAAACTTGATAGAAAACTTCTCAAAATACACCCCAAAAGCACTGGGGAAACCACCACAACATATAGGGCCAATCGCACCTCCAGAAAGGCTTTTTGATGGGTTCTTGATGTGCAAAGGTGCCTCGACAGACGGAAACCAATTGCATTGCTAACTTTGCAGGTGGACTGATGTGTCTTACCTGGTGGACGTAGCAAGAGCTGCGGTTAGCTGAATAGCACACTTTTTGGTGTGTTGAAGAAATTTAGAGTAGCACTATAGCCTATCAGATCACGTCCTTGGTAAAAAAAAAAACACTATTCCATTCGCAAAGAGGTATAGTTAATCTAAATCCATACACTCCACAATCAGTGCAATAAAAATTGCATTCCTGTAACCATGGATTTCTTCATAATTATAAACATGAATACATGTCCATAGAGTCCATAGGTAGATTACTTGTCAAATATTACAACACTGCTGGTATTTTCATGAAACATAGAAGTTTAGATGATCAATTGACGTTCACTTCTTTATACACACGTGGACCGGTGAGGTAATAATTTATGTATGTTAGAAAAGGTATTTATATCACAACTTTGTCTGAACTCTGCTCACACAATGTGAGGCAGACAAAAAACCCACGCTTAGACTCAGAACCTGCAAAAAACAAAGCCATGAACTCCACAAGTTTTCTGAAAAAGGGTTATGAGCCCACAGCCTTGACTGGTCCTCACAGCATTCACGGCTTTCGTGGCTGATGGGACTATCGACGATGACAACATCGCCATCAAGAAATGGTACAGAAGATGAAGCATGTGTGCATCCCTCACTTTGGGCTATGGAGGTGGCACTTCAAGATGCACTTTGCGGATGAGGGGTTGCTGGAGCTCATGAAGAAAATGGAAGTTGTTCTACAAGGTGACAGCAACGGACATGGAGAAACAGGCATTCGCAAAGAAAAACACGGAGGTGCTTATGCTCCTGATACCTGGTAAATTTGAGTCATAGTGGGGCTATTTCCAGGGCTACACATTGGTAGCAGAAGCTTGGTAAAAACTCTACATCATCCATCGATCCAAGTCTTTCAAACAATATATATATATATATATATATATATATATATATATATATTTGCGATGATTCAACTTCTTTTGGTGTGAATTGAGGAGGGGGATGATGTCATTACCTCCATGTAGCAGATCAAGATGCTCTCCTCATGGTGCAACAATGTGGGGTGGAAAATGGACACATAACTACAAGTGATGGCCCTCCTCATGGCTTTTCTTGACTGTTAGATCCCTCTCCTCATGATATTTGGAGGATGAGCAGAGGACAAGATCACCTATGGCACGGTCTCAAACTACATCTACAATGAGGCGTAGCGCTCGTTGGATCTCCGGGGGGGCTTTTTCTTTCTCATCTGCCCTAATCACCAAAACACGTGGTGGTAGAAGTGGGGACAAGGGAGGTAGCAAAGGTGGCCGTGGCAACAACGGCTCCAAGAAGGGCGCATGCTAAAACTGTGAGAAGGAGGGTGACTGGGCCTGTGATTGCACTTGGAGGAAAAGGTTGGAGGCAAGGGTGCCAAAGGCAAGAACGTTCTTCTCAATGACATTCATAATCACTAAATTGAGAAGGCTAACCGATGATGCCTTGAATCCGGAGCGGAGGAGCACAGCCAAGTTGAGAAGGCCGGGTTCATCAACTACACCAAATTTAGCAAGTCCATGGTGGTCGCAAATGACAAGATTAAACCAGCGACTGGCCTAGGAGATGTGGACGTACAGGTGGTGGTTGGTGAGCAGCGGCTACAGTGTGTCATCAAGGATGTGCAGCACATACCTGGCCTAGCTAACATCCTAACTATCAGCTGCTTGATGGACAAGGAGTCCGAGGTACTCTTGAGGAAAAAGTAGGCAATCGTGAGGTCATGTTGGAGGCAAAGCGCGATGGTGGTCTCTAGATTGTATAGACCAAGATCATCCCTGCGGCATCAGATTCAGCGAACTTGTAGGAGCGTGCTGTCAACTTAGCCAAAGGAGATGAGGTGACCTGGTGCTCTGAAACCAATGACTGGGGTATTCCTTAGCAACGGTGATGAAGGAGATGGAGAAGCGCGAACTGTTATGCGGCCGCGTTATCAATGGTGCAGAAATTTTGGTAGATGCAGCAGCACAAAAGAAGTGCGAGCGTTGCATGTTGGGCAAGGCACAGTGCAAACCATAAAAAAAAACATGATTCATGGCGCAGACCTGCTGGAGGTCGTGCACAATGATGTGTGTGGGCTTTAAAAAAATGGTTTCAAACAGAGGCACACGATATTTCGACACGTTTCTCGATGAATGTAGTAGAGAACTCTGTGTACTTCATCAAGGGAAAAGCGAAGTGGTGGACAAGCTCATGGAGTATGTCGCAGCAGTGGAGAGGTAGAATGGCCAGAAGGTCAGAGCACTGCACAGTGAAAACAGCAAAGATTACATGGGCTGCAGCGGGTGGATGAAGCAGTAGACCAAACGATATGAAAAAACAAATCTATGTTTGCATATCTAATTGTCTGGTGGAGCAGGCAGACCCGACGATGCTGGAGCATGGTACGGACCATGTTGGTGGATGTAGGAACGTTGCAAAGCTTCTGGGCAAAATCTATGCACACAGTGAGCTACACCATGAACCTCATCCCTATTGCGATGCTGAAAGAGAAGTGCAGCTGGAAGGTACTGCAGGAGGGTTGGAGAGGGTGCAAGCCAGTTGTGGTACCTAAAAGTGTCAGGTGCAAGGCGCGATTATGCAAGCAGCATAGCGGCATGAAAACAAGCTGGAGCTGCTGGCAAAGCTGTACCTCTTCCTTGGCTATGGGAGTGCATGTAAGGCATATCGGCTCTACAACATGTGCAAGAAAGAGGTCACAAGCATTCGTGATTTCATGTTTGACGAGCAATAGAGTTACATCAGCACAAACTGTCAGGAATATTTCCTGGCGTGCTCTAATCCACCTTAGTGTCCACGGCTGCTTAGTGGGAAGAGACTTCCAAAGGAGGAGTGTGCTTTAGGTCGCCACAACACCAAGGGAGCAGAATTCTGGCAGAATGCAGGTTGCGGAAACTGAGAAAGGCTGAAGACCGTTAATGGTTTTTTTTTTTTTTGTGGTGAGATTATATCAGATTCTTATAGCCTATGATCTGAGCTTTCCAATGCATCCAAGCATGCCCAAAACAGAGCAGTAGAGCCCCTGCTACGGTCGTTGGAGTAACCCATGGTGGAGCCGTCCACCATGCCCATGAACGGGAGTGACGGGAGGCGCTTCGACGGTGGCCTGCAGAAGCGCCCTTCCTGGCCCTCCAACGTGGGGGGAGGCTCACCCTGGTCCAGGAGACCTCCCACGTCCCTTCCTTTATGGCCCACGTGCCTTTGGAACTCATTGAAGTCGAACTCGGACCACTGGTGGTGGAATTATCCCGTCACCAATGACGGAACTCAGATTCCACCCACCTACCACCCGAACTTCGGATGGGGCTAACTTTCTGAATTTTCAACCAAATCGAGCAGCTGAAAGTTCGAAACCACATGGAAAAATCTAGGGAGTCCAAATCTGTAATCTGATCAGACATCCAACCACTCTGTAATGGTCGAACCAGGAAAAACAGCGAACAGTATCCATGGCAGGGACACTTTTTTAACAATCTCCCCTGTGCACCTTCCATGCCGGATGCCTCGTGCTCACTCTTACTCGTCCGCTCCTGCACCTTCAAGCCCTTCACAGCTTTTCAACCCTAGCCCTTCAAGGCTGATGACGTGCCGATCCTGGGGCTGCGCCTTGGTCAAGCAATCCGCGAGCATGTGCTTCGTGCTGTAATGCTGCAAGACAACCTGCCCCTTCTCCACCATGTCACACGCATAGTGGTAGCGCACGTCGATGTGCTTCGTCCTCCTGTGCTGTGTTGGGTCATTGGTCAGCAAGATGGAGCCGGTTTTATGCTCTTGAACCACCGTAGGCTCCTGTTGCGGCACGCCCAGCTCCCCCAGCAGACTGTGGAGCCACACTGCTTCCTTGACCGCCTCGGCCAGAACGACGTACTCCGCCTCCACTGGAGGTGGAGGTGGCGACGAATTCCTGCTTCCTGCTGCACCACGAGACCGTTACACCTGCGAGGAAGAACACATAGCGAGAAATGGACTTCCGCTTGTCCACATCACCGGCGTAGTCCGCGTCAGTGTAGAAAACCAGCCGCAAGGGGTCTGACCTCCCCTTTCCATCGTACTTCAGGCGGGCGTGTCGCGTTGCCTACGCGGTGAGTCACCACCATGGCATACATCAGGCTGCCCACCACAGATTGGTAAGGCACCTCCGCCATGTCCTCCTTCTCCTCTTTAGTTTGCGGCGCCAACGCCGCGCTTAGCTTACAGCTCGTGGAGACCGGACTGCCCACTGGTTTGCAGGCCTCCATGTCGTACCGCTTCAGGACTTCAGCCACGTACTTGGCCTGCCCCAGCTCAAGCGTGCGCGCCCTCCGGTTTTGCGTGATGCTCACCCAGAGGTAGTACTCCAGCTCCCCCATGTCCGTCATCTTAAATCTGCTGCCCAGTTGTCCCTTGAGCTGCTGCAAAGCCGCCAGATCTGATGAGCACAGGATCAGACGTCCACGTAGAGTGCTACAATCTGATGGAGTCCTTCGCTGCACCGTACGTACACGCTGTGGTCTGATTCACTGTGCTTGAAGCCGAGCTCCACCATGTAGCCGTCCATCTGTTGGTACCAGCACCTGGGCGCCTGTTTTAGCCCGTACAAGGCCTTCCGCAGCTTGCACACCTTGCCCTCCGGTGCATCCACCCCCTCCGGCACCTCAAGGTAGATCGCCTTATCGATGATGCCATTCAGGAATTCCGTCTTGACATCCATTTGTTGGATCTCCATGTCCTTTGCAGTTGCCACCAAGAGGATCGTCCAGATGCTTGTGAACTTGACGACGGACGGGAACATTTCATCGTAGTGTTCGCCTTTCCGGTGCGCGTACCCCTTTGCCACTAGTTGCGCCTTACACTTCTCCACCTTGTTGTCTTTGGTGAACTTCACCTTGAGCACCCACTTGGAGCTGATCACCTTCGCCCCCTCAGGCCGATCCACCAGCTCCAGAGTGCCGTTCTTAGCAAGGGACGCGAGTTCAAATTTTATTGCTTCGCCCCACTGCTGCCCGTCAGGCCATGCAAGCACCTCTTGCATATTTTCCAGCTCCGTTGTGGCTGCCATCGTGCACCGCGCCATGCCGATCCAGCGGCCTGTGCTTGCGTCATACCGCTTCGCCGCATTCCGTTGCCTCCGGCTGCGACGTGGCGACCTTGGCGACGCGGGCTGCTGGTCCTGCTGCTGCTCTGCTGCAACGTTGTCCTCGGCTGTGGGCTCCCCCGCGCCGGCTGCTGCGTCCTGCGCTCTAGCAGAACCTGCACCTACTGCATTGCCCTGCTGCACTCCAGCACCGTCGTCCTCCGAGGTATCGACCTCTACAGCCGCCAGCTCCTCCTCACATTCAAGGAGTTGGAACCACTCCCCCTGCTCTGGAGATTGCGCTGTGTTGGTGTTGTTGCTGCTGCAGCAGTGGCTTTGTTGCTCGTAAAAATGTGATGTCACGGCTGGTGATGACGTCCTGCGCTTGTGGGTCAAAGAGGTGATACGCCTTGAGCGTACTCTCGTACCCAACGAACGTGTATGCCTTTGCACGCGGGTCCATTTTGGAGTCTTTTCTTTGTGCGGCCTGCACCAACGCGTCCGCCTTGCACCCGAATGCCTTCAGGTGCGCCACGCTTGGTTTGCGCATGCTCCAAGCCGCCTTTCCCCTTCAGCACTGCTGTTGGGGTGAGGTTGGTGATGTAGCACGCTGTACTCACGGCCTCGGCCCACAGGCTCCGTGGCAGTTTAGCATCCACGAGCATCGTCCGCGCCATGATGAGAACCGTCTGGTTTGTACGCTCTGCCACGCCATTAGACTGTGGCGTGTACGGAGTGGTCGGCTGCCTCTCAATCCCCTGCTCCTTCAGCCACCCTCCGCAGCCCACATGCTCACCGCCATTGTCGCTGCGTAGCGCTCTGACCTTGCGGCCAGTCTGCCTCTCCACTGCTGCGACGTACTTCTTCAGCCGGTCTAGCACCTCGCTCTTCCGCTTCAGAAAGTAGACGTAGAGTTTTCTGCTGCAATCGTCGATGAAGGTGACAAAGTACCACGCGCCCCCAATGGACGGTGTCTTGATTGGTTCGCACACATCACTGTGCACGACTTCAAGCAGGTTTTCGGCCCGCCATTGTCTGTCTTCAAACGGCTTGCGCTTCGCCTTGCCCACGATGCAAGGCTCGCACTTGTGCTTCGCAGAATATGATGCTGTGTCTGCTACACCGGTGATGTTGAGGCTGCGAACCATGTCGTGCTTCACCATCTCCTGCACGACTGCGAGCGACGAGTGTCCCAGCCGCCGATGCCACAGCTGCAGGTCTGCTCCCCTGCCTTTAGCGAGGTTGACGACACATGCTGGTCCGCTGCGTCTGCTGCGGAGGGGATGACTTTTGTCTCAACGATGTAGAGACCTCCCTCGTGCTTTGCTTCGAGCACGATCGCGCCGCCGCCGTCCATCCGCACCACTGCACGTTTCTTGCAGAAGAGCACTCATAACCCTTGTCTGTCAAGCGGCTCACAATCAAAATGTCAGCCAGGCCGGGGAAATGTTGCACGTTCTGGATAATACATTCCGCCTTTTTACCACCAACCACCACCTCCACGTCTACATCACCTTGGCCGGCCGCCGGTTCGACCTTGTCGTTCGCGACCACCATGGACTTGGCAGACTTGGTGTACTTGATGAACCCCACCTTCTCGACTTGGGTATGCTCCTCCGCACCTGAGTCGAGGCACCGCCGGTTGGCACCCTTAAGGTCTTGGTTCCTCGTGCCGTTGAGGAGCGCCTTCTTGCCTTTGGCGCCTTTGCCGCCGGCCTGCACCTCCTCCGGACACTCCTTGGCCCAATGGCCCTCCTTGCCGCATGGCATGCACCCCTCCTGACGCCCTTCTTGCCGCCGCCCTTACCGCTGCCTCGCTTGCCACTGCTGCTGTCACCCTGCGTTTTGGTGACCAGGGTAGTTGAGGATGACGAGGTCTCGCCACCGCTCTGACGGTGCACCTCGTTGCGGATGTACTCAGCGACTACCCTAGGTGCGTTTATTCTCCTCCCAACCTCCCAGCACGGTGATGAGAGGACTCCAACTTTCGGGTAGATCTATGAGGAGCGCCATCGCCTGCATCTTCGTGTCAATCTTCCATCCCACATCATTGCATTGTGAGGCAAGAGACTCGATCTACTGCATGGCGGAAATGACGTCCTCACCCACCTCGATCCTCACTGTCAAGAGTCGCTTCATTGCGAAGATCTTGTTGGCTAGGGATGTTGATTGGTGAATGGAGCAGAGCTTCTTCCATGCGTCAGCTGCCAGGTCGCAGCCGTGGATGTAGCCCCACTGAGATTCATGCAGCACCAACAACAGGAGCATCAACGCCTCCGTGTTCTTCTTCGCGAAGGCCGTCTTCTCCTCGTTCGTTGCACTCGCATCTTGAACTTCCGTGCCCTTCATAAGCTCCTGCAGTCCCTTGTGCACGAGGTAGATCTCAAAACTCCACCGCCACAGCCCAAAACCAGGGCCACCCATGTACTTTTGGATGGGTGAGGACTCTGTCTTCTACATGACATTGAACTTCTGCGATGGACAGTCTCAAAGTGCAACGGCGAAGTCGCCCAGAGCGACACACCCGTGCATTGCGGAAGCCGTGAACGTCTTGGTAGGCAGGTCAGGGCAGTGGGCCCATAACCCTTTGTCAGGAATGTTTCCTAGCGTGCTCTGATCCACCTAAGTGTCCACGGCTGCTTATTGCAAAGAGACTTCCAAAGGAGGTGTGTGCTTTAGGTCGCCACAACACCAAGGGAGCAGAATTCTGGCAGAATACAGGTTGCGGAAACTGAGAAAGGCTGAATACCATTAATGGTTTTTTTTTTGTGATATTACATCAGATTCTTATAGCCTATGATCTGAGATTTCCAACGCATCCAAGCACGCCCAAAACAGAGCAGTAGAGCCCCTGCTATGGACGTTGGAGTAACCCATGGTGGAGCCGTCCACCATGCCCACGAAAGGGAGTGATGGGAGAAGCTTCGACGGTGGCCTGTCGAAGCGCCCTTCCTGGCCCTCCAATATGGGGGGAGGCTCATCCTGGTCCAAGAGACCTCCCACATCCCTTCCTTTAGGGCCCACGTGCCTTTGGAGCTCATTGAAGTCGAACTCGGACCACTGGTGGTGGAATTATCCCGTCACCAATGACGGAACCCAGATTCCACCCACCTACCACCCGAACTTCGGATGGGGCTAACTTTCTGAATTCTCAACCAAATTGAGCAACTGAAAGCTTGAAACCACATGGAAAAACCCAGGAGGTCCAAATATGCAATCAGATCAGAGATCCAACAACTCTCTAGTGGTCGAACCAGGAAAAACGGCAAATCGTATCCATGGCAGGGGCACGTTTTTGACACAAACGACGTGGACGTAGTGGAATCTCTAAAAACAGGAGAGTGATTCCAGCTCATTGAATACGAGAAGCCAGCAGATGCCACAGCCAAGGATGTGGTTTTGGATTTCGGCATTGTAGTAGAGGCAACAGCCAATGCGGTGAAATCTGAAGACAACAAAAGCTGAGATGGAAATCTTTCAAAAGGATCTTACAGATGAGGTACAAATGGTGTCGAGGCTTGCACTCCCGATGAAGTACACATCAGGCATTGCGAAATATCCTTTGAGTGTGCCGCCAATCCAGGGGATTGTTTTTCAAAGCGAGAGACACCTTTGGAGAGCCATCCAGGTGATCCTTTGTCAGAGCATGCATAGTCGGAAGGATCAAAACAGAGCAAGGAGGCACCACCAAAATTGCCTCACTGCTGTGGAAGGCAGCGGAGAGTCGGGAAGTGCTTCAATGTAGGCACCAGCCGATGGATCGACATAATGCGGTGTATTTTGGCTGCATCAATGGAGCCAAAGAAACCATGCAAGAGGCCCCCGCACAGCCAAAAGGGAAGCATTGGGACGCTACCATTAAGTCGAATTTGGTATCTATCACAGAAAATGACACATGTGATGTGGTTGAACGGCCAAAGGATTCCAAGGACATCGGTTTAAAATGGATCTTTAGGACCAATTTCGTAGAAGAAGGTGTGGCTGAAAAATACAAGGTGTGGCTTGTGGCAAAGGGGTATTCGCAATGGAAGGGGGAGTACAATAATAAGATGTTCGGTCCCGTCATCAAGTTCACAAGCATTGGGATGATCCTTGCAATGGCAGCCACAAAGGGCATGGAGCTCTATCAAATGGTGTGCAAGCTACGGAGGTCCTTGTACGTGCTAAAAGAATCGCCTCGTTACTGGTACCAAAAAATGGACAGCTTCATGGGACAACTTGGCTTTAAGAATTGCTGTTGGGATCATAGCATGAACGTGCAGTGCAACAAACAACTCCATCAGATCGCCACACTCTATGTGGACAACCTAATGTTCTTTGGGCCTGCCAAGCCCACAAACGTTAAAGGAGAATCTGAGAAGTAGGCCTTGCATGTCACACATGGAGGAGCTGGAGTACTACCTCGGGGTGAGTATCACATGGAACTGAAGGACACACCCTCAAGCTGGGACAGGCCAAATACGTTGTTGAGGTAATAATGTGGTATGGCATGGAGGACTAAAAAAAATTCTACAGTCCTGTTTCCATGACCTGTGATGTGAGTGCAGTGATGGAATTGCAAGAGTAACGGGAGGACATGGCATGGGTGTCCTACCAATCAGCGGTGGGCAGAATTGTGTATGTTATGGTGGCGATTCGACTGGAGTACGCCTATGCAGTGGGTAAAGTGAGCATTTATATGGATTATTCATGGCCACTTCACTGGAATTCGGTCATGTACATCCTCTGGTACCTACAGGCGATACAGCACGCGCGCCTAAGGTTTGACAGGAAGGGATGGCCTGACCCTTTGGTTTGCTACATGGGTGGAGACTATGCTGATGACGTGGACGAGCGAAACTCGACATATGGCTAGGTATTCTTCCTCACTGGTGTAATATCACCACATCTATAATGGATTCGGAGTACATCACGTCGGCCAAAGTAGTCAAGGATGCACTCAGTGGCTACAAAAATTGTTGGAGGAGCTGGGCGTGCCACAGTAGGAGACAATGGTGGTGCAAGAGGAAAACAACACCTCCATCTCCCCGACTAATAATCCACCGTTGCACAGGAGGAAAAAGTACATTGATGTGCGCTACCGCTACACATGGGACATGGTGTAGAAGGGACACATGGTGGTACATCACTGCAGCATACACCACATGCTTCCGGATTGCCTGACCAAAGCAGACCTGCGCATTGACACGTCATGAGCGTGACCGATCACCGTCTGACTAGCTGTGGAGGGCGGGGGGGTGCAGCAGAAGATGAATGAGAGCACGGAGATGCAGTGGGCGTGGAAGGTGCAAGGGGGGGAATGCTGTAAAATTTCCCTCCGCATGCCGGGGTGTGGCACTGGGAGGCGTCGACAAGCTTCTGGAGAGAAAAAAACTCCTTTTGCTTTGCTTTAGCAGCTTTTTAAGTGCTCTAAATTCGAAAATGATGGATGTTCCCCAAAGCGTATAGCTTGTTGAATCTGATGCTACTTGAAATGCCAAAATATGTTGAGGAAATGAGGAAGCTATGGGCTCTCAAAGTTGGGGTGTGTGCAGCAGCTTGAGGACTTAGCCAAGATTGACATCTTGTGGAGTTTTCCACCGGATGTGTGTAACAATGTCTATCCGGCGAAAAGGGTCTGCCGGATTTCTGCGGAGTGATTTGGCGGATCCTTTCCTCCGGATTAAGTAGTACAGGTTGTTACTGGGAGTCAGGTAAATTCCAGGCTCGGAGTCCAAGACTGAGTAGTTCACTTTGTTACACAAGGTCAAAGTTCTGAATGCAGGTCCGCGGACAGGTTTCAAGCCCCATCGAACCCCATCACCAAACTCGATTATAAACTTTTCAAAACATACCCAAAATCACAGGGGACACCTCCACGACGTGTAGCGAGACATGTGCCCCTGAAAAAGACATTTTTATAGGTCTTTGATGTGCTAAGGCACCTTGTCGGGTGGGCACCATGTGTGCCGCTAACTAAGCGGCTGGACTGGTTGTGCCTTGGCGGATGTAGCGGAAGCTACGGTTAACCAAATTGCATGCTGTTTGGTTCAAAGGAAAACTTGAGAGTAGCCCTATAATTTGTCAGTTAATGTCCATGTCCAAAAAAGCCAACAAAAAATGCCATTGTTCTTTTTGTAAAAGTAAGTATCTCACAACTCTAGTCGCATATCGTGAGGTGACCAGAAAGCTCATTCTTAGAGTCGGAGCTTGTACAAAACAAAGCAATGAACCCAAGGACCCATGTGGGCACATTGGAACTCCACAAGTTTATTGACAGGTGTACCTCTTGATGGTCGTCTCCCCATACCAGCTGCACCTTTCCCAGAGCTCAAAGCCGCCTTCCACACAGGTCTGCAGCCAAAGGACTTTTAGAATCCCCCACCTTGCTACTAGAGCGAGGCAAGCTTCAACTGTTGGGAGGTGCTATATCAGCTGTGGGCCCACAAAGACGGCGTCTGGCCCTACTACAGTAGCCAATACCAGACCTCCGACTCTCACCAGGTCCAAGCACCAGGGAGAGCTATGCGCGATCTACTCTACTTTGTTCCGCCCGGGACAGTTTTGGACTTCTGTCCCTTCTTAGGCATAACAGGGACTCGGACCGAGGCAGATCCTCGCAGAGGCTGGGAGCCGGCACTCACAAATTGCACTACAGAGATGCATGCAACGAGGGCAGTCCTCCTTATCGAGTTCCATTCTAACCTTCAGGGAATGCCGGAGCTTGCAACTGACTACTGGCAGCATGCCATGCACATTTACACATGTCTCGAAACTAGTGGCAGGACGGAACTATGGGCACACGACACCGTCATGCTGGGGGGTGCATCTGGAGCATGCTGGCCTCTTCTCCGGCTTTGACCATTTCTGAGATTTTGGAGTCCCTCCAGCTCCTCCCTCAGGCCCAGCGCTAATACATTCAAACAACATCAGCCAGGATGGCACCCTGAGAGCATCAGTCGAGCCCGGTTGTCACATCGATGACTGCGACACCACCTACACCTTGGACCCTTCTCATCTCCAGCTCTTCCTCTGCTACTTCCTGCTCTTCTCACTCTCCTCCGACTAGCCAGGTGTTTTAGCGGCCATCCAGGGGAAGAAGGCAAAGAAGGGGCATGGCAATGGGCAGAAGCATGGAGTGTCATTGAGCAGTGGCAGTGTACGTTCTTTCCACAACTACAACTGTAGAGGTGCTTGCCGCTACATGGAGTGTGAGCAGGTCCCTACTTGGAGCAGGATCACACATGAAATCAATGCAGCACATGCACAACAAACATCTTGTAGCTCTACACAGACGAGTCACACCACGGCCGCGACAGCACCAGAGACGCCAGCTCCTGCAGGCATCGGCAGCAACAAGGATGCTCAAGAATGCACCATCACAGAGCCTTTTCATGAGCTGATGCTCTGCATTCAGGGAGGTGCTAGTGTGTTGTCACAACCGAGTGGTCCACAATCAACTTGTCCTGTTGTGATGATGCTTGTGGGGGAGCATTTTCTCAGTGTGATGAAGGCAGCCCTGAAAGTACCGCTTGGCATGAGAAATTCCTCCTTTCTATTGTTATTCTGAGTCCTTTACTGAGCTTCTAGCAAAGTTGGAGTGTTCTATGGCTTGTTTCTCAGTGTCAAAGACAGGTCATGAGGCGAGTGGCAACTGGATCATTGACTCCGGTGCCACCTATCACATAACATGTCGTCACGGTGAAGTCATTGTCCTCGGTCCCCTTGGGTCTGTTTGGTCCATTAGCATGGGGTTTGGCCAGTCCTTACCTAACCAGTGTTAGCTACTGAGCTAACCACCTCTGGCAGAGAAGCCGCGAAACGGAAAAGCTCACAAAGGTTTTTAGGCCTTCTTCCTTTGTTGACATGTGTCATGCACCCCAAACTTAATCAGGCATACACTTCACCTTCTAGAGTACTAACGCCTTAGCATTTCATCTCAAGAAGAGCTCAAGTCATCAATACGAAAGAGAGCATCAAGTAAGGGTTAATTGATCAGCATGCAAGACAAGTCCTTTTATAGCTGTCTTCCCAGTCCTAGAACTCAAAAGCACATTCCTGAGAAGTGGCTTGACCCTGCCACATCACCAAGAGACTTGCGCTGTGGGCTTGACACATAAGCATCCTAGTGCCAAAGTGACTGATCAGCCGTGTTGCTTCCCACAAGCTACGGACTTTCTTTCTTGAAAGCTTCCATAACAACCAAGATGTGCACGGAGCCAGGATCGAACTCATGACCTCTCACTTGGCCAAATCAACAAAATGGCCAAGTTAACCACTCACCTACATGGTGTACTCACAGGTCATATCTCACATGATACAAAGCATAGTTGAGTCACCCTACAACAAATCCAGGGGTCATACCTCCACAAGGGGCAGAGCGTTCCTGATCCGTCATACAAGATTGAACAAGGGGCAAACATATTCAACAAATCTCTCCCTTGCACCTTGGGTCAGTTTCCATCATCATTCTTCATCACTTGCGTTGACCATGCCAATGCCTTGCCTGCCCGCCTGGTGGAGATCCTTGTCCAATGGCTTTGTAAGCATGTCAGCCCGGTTCAGCTTGGTGCCGACATACTCTAGCTCCACTGTCTACTTGTAGACCAAGTCCCGAGCATAGTGGTAGCGGATCTCGATGTGCTTTGTGCGCCTGGACAGAACTAGGTTCTTGGACATGTCAATTGCGCTCATGTTGTCAATCTTGATGATTGTCACCGTTGCCTGTGGTGCCTTCATCTCAGAGAGCAAGCTGCGAAGCCACTGCACCTCTTTTCACACATCAGCTAATGCAATGTACTCAGCTTCAGCTATTGACAGAGAGACACACTCCTGCTTGCAACTCGCCCAACTGACGGCACCTCAATTTAGCATACACACGAAGCCGGAGGTGGATTTTCTGTCATCAATATTGCCTCCCCAGTCAGCGTCGGTGTAGCACATGAGACAGAGTGACGCGGATCCAGCGATGCCTCCAAACTGGAGTCCAACATGTCGCGTCCCCTTAAGGTAACACATGATGCGCTTCACAGCCTGCCAGTACAGTGGACCAGGATTGGCCACAAACCGGCTCACCTGCCCAACAGCATGGGCTATATCTGGCCAGGTGGTGACCATGGCATACATCAAACTGCCCACTGCAGACTGATATGGGATGCCCATCATGTCAGTTTCCTCCGCTTCGTTGGATGGGGACATGGAGGTGGAGAGTTTGCACTCCGAGCTCATGGGTGTGCTGGCAGGTTTGCAATCTGCCATGTCGTATCGTTTGAGGACAGAGTCGATGTATTTTTTCTGGTTCAGGCTGATGGTACCTACTGCTCTGTCGCGCTTGATGGCAATTCCAAGATAGGAGTCAAGAGGACCCATGTCCTTCATCTCGAATCTGCTACTCAGCTGCCCCTTGAGATCGTCTAGCAGCTGCGTTGAAGAGGAGCATAGAATCAGGTCATCATCGTACAAGGCGACCAACATAGTCCCTTTGTCACTCTCATGTACGTACATGCTAGGGTCATTGTCGCAGTGCATGAAGGACTCCTTGGCCATGAACGTGTCTATCTCCTGGTACCAAAGCCTTGGCGCTTGTTTTAGTCCATAGAGTGCCTTCACCAATCTGCACACCTTGCCCTCAGGAGCATCAACCCCCTCCAGAACCTCCATCAATACCTCCTTGTCAAGTTTGCCGTAAAGGAAGGCTGTCTTGACATCCATCTGGTGGACCTCCATGTTCTCGGCAGAAGCAATGGCGAGCATTGACCAGATGGAGACAAACGTCACAACTGGAGCAAAGGTGTCATTGTACTCTACGCCAGGCCGTTCGGAGAACCCCTTTGCTAACACCCGTGCCTTGTACTTTTCTATCTTGCCATCTTGTTTCCTTTTTACTTTAAGCACCCACTTGGACCCCACAATGTGAGCCCCGGCAGGTCTGTCCACGAGCACCCATGTCCCATTCTCTTCAATGGATCTGCGAATTGCTTCGTCCCACTCTGCTTTGTCAGACCGAGTGAGTACCTCTGCGACAGATGTTGGCTCCTTTTGAACCAAGAATGAATAGTTGAAGCCTGTCCATTCACCT
>SZWC01008863.1:66892-112083 GCA_023375785.1 Penium margaritaceum
ATTCATTCCTTCATGGCCCATGTGCCTTTGGAGCCCATTGGAGACGAACTAGGATCACTGGCGGTGGATTATCCCGCCACCTATGTCGGGTACCAGATTCCACACGCCCAACACCCGATTTTCGGGCTAGGCTAACTTTCTGAATACTCACTCAAATCGAGCGATTCAAAGCTCGATCCTGCATGGAAAAATCCAAGGAATCCAAATCTAAAGTCAGATCAGGTGTTCGACCACTCCTCAGTGGTCGAACCAGGGAGTACACTCAACGGCACTCATGGCAAGGGGCACACCATGTCAACAATCTCCCCCTTGCACCGCAGCCTTGATGCCCTGTCCTTGGAACCTGTAGCATTTTAAACTTCACAGCGCAGACCGAGCTCCATGCAGCTCGCGTCGTGCCTGTCCTTGGGCTGTGCCTTGGTCATGGCATCGGCGAGCATGCGCTTAGTGCCACAGTGCACAATAGCTGCATCTCCCTTCGCCACCAAGTCCCGCGCGTAGTGATGACGGATCTCGATGTGCTTGGTCCTCCTGTGCAGCACCGGGTTCTGGGTCAGACTGATGGCACTCATGTTGTCCACATTGAGTACCGTCGGCTTCCTTTGCGGCACGCCGATCTCCTTTAGCAGCCGCCGCAGCCACACCGCCTCCTTTGCGGCTTCCGCGAGCGCGATGTACTCCGCTTCGGTGCTAGACAGCGCCACGCAGTCCTGCTTCCTGCTAGCCCATGAAACTGCTGCACCTCCAAGCACAAACACGTATCCCGACGTTGATTTTTTGTCATCCACATCACCAACCCAGTCGGCATCGGAGTAGCCGACCAACTCGAGGGAGTCGTCACGCGCTCCCCCTCCAAACACGAGTCGCGACTGTTTTGTCGCCTTGAGATAGCGGAGGATCCGCTTCACCGCTTGCCAATGCAGCAGCCCGGGGTTAGCCACATAGCGGCTCACTTGGCCCTCCGCGAAGGCCAGGTCGGGCCGCGTCGCCACCATGGCGTACATGATGGTCCCCACAGCGAACAGGTATGGCACACTTGCCATCTCCTCCTTCTCCTCATCCGTGCTCGGCCCCATGCTCGAGCTCAGCTCACATGTGGTCGTCATGGGTGTGCCGATGGGGTTGCACTCCTCCATGTTGTAGCAGCGGAGCACCTCTTGCACGTACTTTGCCTGTCCCATCTCCAGCGTGCGTGCCTTGCGGTCCCTCTTGATGGTGACGCCGAGGTAGTACTCGAGCTCACCCATGTCGGTCATTTTGAACCGACCGCTCAGCTGCCATTTCAGGTTCACCAACTCCTCCATGTCCGACGACACGAGGATGAGATCATCGACGTAGAGTGCTATGATCTGGTGCAACCCCGGCTGCTTTTGCACGTACACGCTGTGATCCGCCTCGAAGCGCTTGAAGCCAAGCTCGGCCATGAAGCCGTCCATTTTCAGGTACCACATGAGTGGCGCTTGCTTCAGTCCGTAGAGCGCCTTGCGAAGCCGACACACCTTCCCTGGCGGCGCGTCCACCCCCTCCGGCACCTCCATGAGGACCTCCTTGTCCAGGTCGCCGTTGAGAAACGCGGTTTTCATGTCCATTTGGTGGACTTCGTAGTCGTGCGCCGCCGCCACCGAGAGGATGGAACGGATGGAGGCGAACTTTGCCACCGGTGCGAAGGTTTCTTCGTAGTGTTCACCCTTTCCTTGGGCGTACCCCTTCGCGACCACCCGCGCCTTGTACCGCTCCACCTTCCCCTCCTTGGTGAGCTTCTTCTTGAAGATCCACTTGGAGCCGATGATTTTTGCGCCCTCCGGCCTGTCAATGAGCTGCCAAGTACCGTTCTCTTCGTGGGAGGCGAGCTCAAATTTTATGGCTCCCTCTCACTCAGCCCCATCCTTTTGCTGCAACGCCTCCTTGACGGTCTCGGGCTCCTCTTGTGCAAAGAACGCTCGAGCAAACCCAGTCCAGGTGCCCTGCGCGGCATCGTACCGTTTTGCCGTCCTTGTGCGTCCGCTTCTCCAGGGCTGCTGCAGTTGAGACTGCTGCTGCTACTGCCACTGCTGCTGCTGCTGCTGCCCTCTCGCGGCACCAATCGCACCGCTGACCTGCTCCCCCTCTTCCGGGGACCGTGGAGATGCGGGCTCACTCGCCACCTCCTCGTTCAGCTCCACTGCTGCCGGCGCTTCAAACTCATTGTCCGACTCGGCTGAATGCAAATCACTCGCTCCAACATCGCCCGGATGGTTCTCGCCGGTTGGAGCCGATGGGACGTCACCCTCTTTTGTGTCCTCCGGCGTCTCCCCTTCGAGGAGTGGCAGCCACTCCCCCCGCTTGGAGAGACCCGTGTCCTTGTCCGTCCAGCGGCTATCCTCGTCGAACGTGACGTCGTGACTCTTCACGATCTGCTGCCTCCGCGGGTCTAAGAGCCGGTATGCCTTGCTCCCGCTCTCGTACCCGACGAAGATGCACCGGCGAGTCCGTGGGTCCAGTTTGCCCCGCCCCTCCCGTGCCTGCACAACAGCATGTGCAACACAACCAAACGTGCGGAGGTGTGCCACAGTTGGCTTCCTCCCGCTCCACACTTCTTGTGGCGTCTTCCACACCTTGGATTCCGCGTCTTTTAGTGGCTTTGTTGGCGTCAGGTTCATGATGTACGCCGCTGTCCGTGCCGCCTCGCCCCAGTACCGCTGCGCGAGGCCGGCATCAGTCAACATGGACCGGACCATGTTGAGGATGGTGCGGTTCGCCCTCTCGGCGACGCTGTTGTGCTGCGGAGAGTGTGGCGTATTTTTCTGCCACGCGATCCCCTTGCTCTTCATCCATGCCGAGCAGCCCTCGCACTCGCCGTCGTTGTCGCTCCGGAACGCCTTCACCTTCAAGCCTGTTTGCCGCTCCACTGCCGCCACAAACTCCTGCATAAAATTCAGGACATCACTCTTCCTCTTGATGATGTAGAGGTAGAGCTTGCGGCTGTGGTCGTCGATGAAGGTGACGAAGTAGCAAGCGCCCCCGATGGAGCTCTCGAATGGTCCACACACGTCAGTGTGGACCACCTCCAGCTTCGCCGATGCACGCGTCCCTTTGCCATCAAACGGCTGCCGTGTCGCCTTGCCAACCACGCATGGCTCGCACACAGCATTCCTGGCTGCATCGAGGCCCTTGATCTCAAGGCCCCGTACCACTTCCTTCTTCGCCATGTCCCTCATAGTTGATGGAGCGATGTGACATAGGCGGCGGTGCCATAGGTCCAGATTTCCTTTATCCTTTGTCACGAGGTTGACGGCGTCAGTCCTTACCGCATCGGCAAGGACCTTGGTGCGAAGAAGGTACAGGTCCTCCTCCCTCTTGCCACGCGCAATCACCTCGCCATCTCCCTCCTTCCGGATGATAGCCTCTTTCTTGTTGAAGAGTACCTCGAGCCCCTTGTCGGTAAGGCGGCTCACTGACAGCAGGTTTGCCCCAAAGTTGGGCATGTGGAGCACGTCGTAGATGGTGCACGGAATGACTTTCCCGTTCACCACCGACTCAATGCAAACACTCCCTTCGCCCGCGGCCAGCTCTGTTTTGCCGTTGGCCACTGTCATGCGCCGCTCGGTGGCGCCGTAGGTGACGAATGCCGCCCGGTTGCATTGTGTGTGGCGGCCTGATCCGGAGTCGATCACAGTGACTTCCGGATCTATCAAGTCGATAGACTCCCTGGCCATCATGGCTTGGGTGTCCTTCTTTCCGCCCTTCCTGGACTGGTCCGACTTCTTGTTGGGGCAGTTGCGTGCATAGTGGCCCTGTTTGCCACAGTTGTAGCACTCCCCTTTGCTGTCACCTCTCTTGGTGCCCTGGTTAGCACCCTTCCCCTTCTTGCCTCCCCCTCCACTTTGAGGGCGGACGGCATAGGCGGAACTTGATGTTGCCCCGCTCTCTCTCCCACCGCGCCGCATCCATTCGTTGCGGACGTACTCAGCCACCTTCCGGTACTTCAGCTCATCGGCGGACCAGTCGCCTACGACGGTGATCATGGGACTCCAACTGTCCGGCAAGGCCAGAAGGAGGATCATGGCTTGCAGCTGAGGGTCAACCTTCCATCCGGTGGCTACGCACTCGGCAGTGAGGGACTCAATCTGCTGCAGGATCTCCATGATGCCGTCGCCTTCGTTGGCTCGGAGGGCGACGAGCCTCTTGAAGACAAAGAGCTGGTTAGCAAGGTTGGTGGACTGATAGATGGTGCAGAGCTTCTTCCAGGCCTCCGCGGCCTTCGTGCATCCTTGAATTAGTGCGCGTTGCGGGGGAGCTAGCGCTAACACCAACAATGCAAGCGCCTTCTTGTTGCGCTTCTTGTACTTGTCCACTTCCTCCGGCATCGCGGTATCCGGAGGCGCGGTCTCTTCACCGTTGACCAGCTCAAGAGATCCCTTGTCATCAAGGTAGACCTCAAAATGCCATCTCCACAAGGGGAAGCCGTTTCCATCAAACTTGGAGACGGCGTCGATGCTCTCTTGCTCGGTCGTTGCCATGGCGTGCGGCGGTAGCGTGAAGGTTGAGGAGCTAGGGTCCTTCTAGGCACGTGGGCCCATAACCCTTTGTTGGCTCTAGTGGGTGTGGAGGCACCCTCAAGGATGCTTAGCTCTCACTGGATCACGCTACCAAGGTTTGGGGCAGCCAAGGGACACCAATGGTGAAGTGTGTGGAGCACAAGGATCACGGATATGAGAGGGCAGAACACGTCGCATTCACTAGAACTGAATCAAAACACGATTTTGTTAGTTAGCATAGTGAGATTACATCAGATTCTTATAGCCTGTGAGCTTAGCTTTCCAACGCATCCAAGCACGCCCAAATCGGAGCAGTAGAGCCCCTGCTACGGCCGTCGAAGTAACCCTTGGTGGAGCCGAGCCGCCCACCATCCCCACGAACAGGAGTGAAGGGAGGCGCTTCGACGGTGGCCTGTCGAAGCGCCCTTCCTATCATCCCAACGTGGGGAGGGGCTCGCCTTGGTCCAGGGGACCATCCAAATTCATTCCTTAATGGCCCATGTGCCTTTGGAGCCCATTGGAGACGAACTAGGATCACTGGCGGTGGATTATCCCGCCACCTATGTCGGGTACCAGATTCCACACGCCCAACACCCGATTTTCGGACTAGGCTAAATTTCTGAATACTCACTCAAATCGAGCGATTCAAAGCTTGATCCTGCATAGAAAAATCCAAGGAATCCAAATCTAAAGTCAGATCAGGTTTTTGACCACTCCTCAGTGGTCGAACCAGGGAGTACACTCAACGGCACTCATGGCAAGGGGCACACCATGTCAACACGAACACCTTGAGATGGGAGGCGTCCGGCTTCCTGCCTGACCATGCTTCTTGAGGCGTCTTCAACTGCTGTGTCTGCTTCTTCTTCCCTCTCCTTTTTTGAGCTGCTGTAGGTGTGAGGTTCACAAGGTAGGTAGCCGTACGTGCTGCTTCAGCCCAGAACCTAGGAGGAAGCTTGGCGTCAAAGAGCATGCACCTTGTCATGCCTAGGAGCGTCTGGATCATCCTCTGTGCTACACCGTTGCTTTGAGGTGAGTAGGACGTAGTTTTCGGGTGTTCAATGCCATGTGTCTTGAGCCACTCCCTGCAAGCTTCGTACTCTCCCCCGTTGTCCGTCCTGAATGCCTTCACCTTCTTTCCACTCTGTCGCTAGACCATAGCGACAAAGGCCTGCAGATTCTCCTTCACCTCACTTTTCTTTTTGAGAAAGTATATTCAGACTTTGCGGCTGTTGTCATTGATGCATGTGAGGAGATATCTGCTGCCACCATTTGACGGTATGCGAAAGGGACCACATACGTCAGAGTGGACGAGATCAAGAGGTGTGAGAGCACGCATGCCATTGCGCTTGAAGGTTTTCCTTTTCACCTTGCCTTGAAGGCATGGCTCACACATGATCTCCGCTCCCTCCACCTCATCACCTAGCTCCATCCCACGCACTAGCTCCTGCTTTCCCATGAGCTCCAATGTGCAATGAGCCACGTGCCCAAAGCATCTGTACCACAGGTTCTCAGAGGATGTGCACAGGCTAGAATGAACAGCCCCGGTGGCTGCATTTGCTTGCGGTTTTTATGCCGAATCATCTGCTGCCACTGCTTCCGCTGCTCCAACATGTCCTTCCTCATCTGAGTCTGCATCGCTGCTCTCCTCATCATCACTCTCGACCAAAGATTCAGCCGTTGAATTTTTCGTTTTGGTCTGCAAGACGTAGATTCCATCAACGCGAGGAACCTGTGCAACAACCTTCTTGGCAGAGTAGGAGATGTTGATGTCCTTGGTAGGAACTATCACCGCTTCCTTCTCTGTAAAGACCATTGTTATGCCATGGTTAGTTATCTTAGAGACAGAGAGCAGGTTGGCTGTGAAAGAGGGCAAGTAGACCACCCCTTCTAGCTTGAGGTCAGAATCTCCACCGTTGACACCCACTGTGACCAGCTTGTCACCAATCCCCTCAGCTACCTCAACCTTGCAGTTGGCGACTATGAAGTTCTTGTTACATGGAGCAAGAGAGATGAAGTCTCTCTTCTCGTAAGTGGTGTGCTCGTTTGTGCCTGAGTCAAGGCCATAGGCTCCTGGCCTTAGTATTGCCCTCCCTTTGTTGGAGGCCATCAAGCTTGTGGGATCCTTCCCACCATTTCCCCCTCGTCATTTATCCCCGTCTCCTCCCTTTCTCTTGGGTGCACGAAACTCTCAAGCCCAGTGTCCAGCCTTGCCACAGTCGTGGCAGTTTCCTTGGCTCTTTGCACCCCTTCCATCGTTGCTAGTGCTATTGTTTCCCTTGTACCTAGAGGAGGAGGTATTGCGGAAGGTGCCGCTGCTCCGTGAGGCGAAGGCAGCCATGTTTGCTTCACTACTGCTACGACGCATGGCTTCATTCTGCACATACTCAGAGGCGGTGGTGGAGGAAACTAGATCTTCAGTCCACCCTCCAATCACCGTTATCATGGGGCCCCAACTTTCCGACAGCGTCATCAGAAAAATCATGGCCTGCATGTCGGATTTCAGGTCCCACCCCATGCCGGTGGCTTGTTGCAAGAGCGTCTTAAACTTCTACATAAAGGCGGAGACATCCTCCCCTTAGCCAAACCTCATGCTGATGAGGTTTTGTAGAATGAAGAGACGGTTGGCAAGTGAGGAGGACTGAAACAACTTGCCGAGTTTGGCGTATGCCGCGGCTGCCACTCTACAACCGCTGATGTGTGAAAGGACTAAGGGTTATATGGAGGATACAAGAATGGCGAGAGCCTTTTTGTTGAGCTTGACCCATGCCACAAGGTCAGCATCCTCCTCCTTTGGTGCTGGGATAGTTCCGTCAAAATATCCTAGCAGATCTCTGTCATCCATGATGATCTCAAACTGCCACTTCCAGAGTGCAAACCCCTCTCCATCAAACTTGAGGATGGGCGAATGATTCCCTGGTTCTCCTATCCCTGCCATCCCTACAACTANGCTGATGTGTGAAAGGACTAAGGGTTATATGGAGGATACAAGAATGGCGAGAGCCTTTTTGTTGAGCTTGACCCATGCCACAAGGTCAGCATCCTCCTCCTTTGGTGCTGGGATAGTTCCGTCAAAATATCCTAGCAGATCTCTGTCATCCATGATGATCTCAAACTGCCACTTCCAGAGTGCAAACCCCTCTCCATCAAACTTGAGGATGGGCGAATGATTCCCTGGTTCTCCTATCCCTGCCATCCCTACAACTACAACTGCTATAGCTGCTGTACCTGTTGTTGATGCCAATGAACCTGTGTTTGAGGCCGCAGTAGGCTGTTTGTGAGAAGAGGAAACTGCTGCCCCTGTTCACGTTGGCCATTGCAAGCAGATGTAGACTGATGTAGGCTGATGTAGGCTGATGTCAGCTCCCAAGGTAGAAAGGTGTAGATGTGTTGCATTCCCCTCCTGCTGATATTGCCCTGCAAACAGAGAAGTTGCGTGAGAGCGAAGGCACTCTCACTGCTTGTGACCTTAGCGGTTGCGTGCGTCAAACTTCCCTAACCAGAGGAGTGGGGCCATAATCCTTTATTAGCTACTGAGCTAACCACCTCTGGCAGAGAAGCCGCGAAACCGAAAATCTCACAAAGGTTTTGAGGACTTTTTCCTTTGTTGACATGTGTCATGGACCCTAAACTTAATCAGGCATACACTTCACCTTCAAGAGTACTAACTTCCTTAGCATTATTTCTCAAGAAGAGCTCAAGTCCTCAATACGCAAGAGAGCATCAAGCAAGGGTTAATTGATCAGCATGTAAGACAAGTCCTTTTATAGCTGTCTGTCCAGTCCTAGAACTCAAAAGCACATTCCTGAGAAGTGGCTTGACCCTGCCACATCACCAAGAGACTTGCGCTGTGAGCTTGACACATAAGCATCCTTGTGCCAAGGTGATTGATCAGCCGTGCTGCTTCCCTGAAGCTACGGACTTTCTTTCGTGGAAGCTTCCATAACAACCAAGATGTGCATGGAGCCAGGATCGAACTCATGACCTCTCACTTGGCCAAATCAACAAAATGGCCAAGTTAACCACGCACCTACATGGTGTACTCACAGGTCATATCTCACATGAGACACAACATAGTTAAGTCACCCTACAACAAATCCAGGGGTCATACCTCCACAAGGGGCAGACTGTTCCTGATCCGTCGTACAAGACTGAACAAGGGGCAAACATATTCAACAACCAGGGTGTCGGACTTGTGATATTGATGTTCTATCTGGCCACTTGTACATTTCTGACGTGCTCTTTGTCCATGCTCTCGGGCTCAGCCTGCTCTCAGTTTGTGGGTATACTAGGATGAGCAATTGCTTTTGTCACTCTTCTAACACTGCCAATTTTTTTACTTGGAACACACGTGCCATCTTGCTTCATGACTCCATGGTTGACAATCTGTACCGTGTCAATTGCTGCATCACACCAGGCTGCACTCCTCCATCTCCAACTACTTGCATATTCTTCACGGGTATTCTCTCCCCTAAGCACCATCATCTGTTTCATTGCCGTCTTTTCCATGTAAGCTCAATCACAGTGTCCAAGCTCAGCCACACACAGCCAGACCTTGGTCTTGATGCGACATCCTTGGATAAGCCACCTCAGACCAAATTCCTTTTCTACCCTCAGGGTTAGATGCATCACTGAACTTACCCTGACTCCACTTCCTAGACTCTACGTCTATTGGAGCTGGTCCATTTGGACCTTCTTGGCCCTCTTTCAGTTGATTCTGTGTCAGATTGGGGTCCATACTTCCTTACCTTGCTTAAGGCTTCACCTGGATGCAATGGGTGGAGAATCTCCTCCACAAGAGCGATAACATCATGGAGGTATACCTGTGGCTTGTTATGGCTGAGCGTCAATCTTTTCATGCACTCAACACATTCCGGTCGATCATGGTGGTGAGTTCTTGGGAAAGATGAATGCATTCCTTGTTGAGAATGGTGTCTTTCACCAGCTATTTGCCCCTACAACATCCCAGAAGAATGGTGTATTTGAGTGCTCGAACCGCACCACGGAGGATGTGACTCGCACCATTCATTTTGAGTATAGTCTTCTTGATTCTTCTTGAGGGCTTCTCCTACATGATTTGGGGTATGTTCCTCTGCCATGCCATGTTGTGCCACACCAGCTATGGTTCGACCATCGTGCTGACCCTCATCTTGCTCGTGTCGAGGGCTTCCTGGCCTTTGTTTGCTACATCAAGATCCAACAAGGGTCCAAGGTCTTACCTCGGGGTCGCATGTGTGCCTTTCTGTATTTCTTCCCATGGTCGAAGGTCTGGCGATTTAGGGACCCCGCTTGCCACCATATTTCCCAGTCTCGAGATGCCCTCTTCTTTGAGTCTTTCACATTCTGAGACCTTTCTAGAAATCTGTCGATGACCGTAGACCACGTTCCTACCTGTGTGGCTTCTCAGTGGATGGGGGAGTCTATGCCAACAGATGGGCCCATCTGGACCTCCTAACCTGTGGTCTTGTCTCTGGCCGATGACAATTCGGCCATCACAACTGTGGGTCCAGTGGCCTCTTTAGTCCCCACTGTCACATGTGGTCCTGTGCCAGTGTTTTCCCCTAGTGGCACACCTGGTCTTGTGCCTGTGTCAGTCCCCACTGGCATACCTAGCCCATTGACTTTGTCAGTCTCCACTTGCACACCTGGCCATTTTCTTGTGTTGGTCCCCACCGGCAAACCTGGTCCTGAACCTGCATCAGTCCCCACTGGAATACCTGGCCTTTTCCCTACATTGATCCCTCCGTCTGTTCCTCATGCTCCACATGCATCTGTGTCGATTGCCTCCCCTATGTCCATCCATGCATATCCTGTGGCTGCGCTGTCCCTGCTTACATGTGAGCCTACAGCCCTTGCAATTGCATCTCCACCCTTGCTCCCCAGCTCAAGGTGAGCACCTTAGGCTCGGGCTTCTCCCGTGAGCCCAGTGGTTGTCTTCAACCACTGACCTCTATGGCTTCGCGAGTGACTGAAGCAACGCCCAGATGCCAAGCTCACATGGTTGAGAGTGGCGAGTCTGGGGGAAAGGCCCTGGCCTTAGTGTCCTGGCAGACTACACAGTGGTGCACCCAACGTGCACGGTTGGTCATGGGCGAGTCTCTGGTGAGTTCTCAGTCACTTGCGATGTCGTAGCCGACCTTGTTGTGGTCAGATCCACACCGGACGTGTATGTCCAGGCCACTCGGAGCTCCCCATTAATGGTGCCTGATCAAAGTACATCAAAGGAACCACTCTCAGTAGAGGATGCAATGATTTGGCAAGCCGTCCGTGAGGATGAGCTCAGAGCCATCTAAGATCATGGTGTCTACAAGCTTGTCGACCTTCCACCTGGGCAACAGGTTGTAGAGGCCAAGTGGAAGTTGAAATTGATAGAAATTAAATCCCAAAGGATCACTGGATTGCTACAAGGCTTGCTAAATGGCCAAGGGATTGTCATAGGTTGAGGGTATTGATTCTACCAACACCTTTGTACCCGTTGATTGTATGACCACAACATTAACTCTGTTTGGCTTCGTTGCTTTGTAAAACACCAAATAGAGCTCGTGCACCAGATGGATGTCAACAATGTATTCCTCCATGACAGTCATTTAGGGTTAATTGACTTAAAAACATGCACTCGAGTTCGAGTGCATCGGCCAAAAAAGCCGCGTCTGAAGTTTCTTTCCGACTTCGCCCTCGATTTCAGCGAAGACCCCTCTTTTGCCGAAGTCCGATCGTTCTGACATCGGCTTCGCCGATGTCAGAACGGTGGTCGTCGCTCAATCGCGATCGAGCGAAAACACCCTTTTCATTTTTTTCCCACCACGCAAATCCACGTTCAACCCCTTGTTTGAAGCCCAAACGTCGAACAAACCCATCCCCGAATTACATTCGGGGGTTTAGGGTTTTATTTTTGCGCGGGCATCTGCTGGGCCCCGCGGTAGCGGGGCCCAGCAAATTCCCTTCCATCGCAGGGGGAGTCTCGGACCCCCCATCCAAACCTACCCGCAAACCCCCCTCGAACAGTCACAAACCCCTCGCTCAAGGGGTTTGTGACTGTTTGACGACTTCGCTGGCGAAGCTCCGCCTGCGACGTCGCAGAGCCGGGCGAAGTCCGATTTCGCCCCCCGAAGTCGGACTTCCGACCCAAAATCGTGCACTGATCTACGAGTGCACAATTTTGGGTCGATTAACTCAATCTCATGAAAGTGTAGAGGAGGATATCTACATGGTCCAGCCACATGGCTCCAAGGTCGGTGACAAGTTGTTGCACTTGTGCAAGGCTTTTTATGGCCTCAACCAGTCATCTGATGCTGGAACCAGGAGATCACGGGCACTCTAACTTGCGCTAAATTTGGAGCGACATAGATCCATCTCTCTTTCTCCGAAAAACATTTGAAAACTTGACTGTTGTCCTGGTCTATGCTGATGACCTCCTGGTCATGTCCCCTTTGATGGAGGCTATGAAGTTGGCCAAGCCAATCCTTTAGGCTGCCTACATGATTAAATACCCTGGTCCTGCAAGTATAGATCTTGGCATAGAGATCGTGCATAACTGCCGGTGGCGGACACTCTTGCTACACCAGGCACACCGTGCCCGTGTTGTGGGGTAGAAAATTTCTGACCAACTTGGTACATTTCTCACAGGCTTCATGCCCATCACACTACATGGCAGGATGCCGTGACGGTGGATGATCCAACACTGCCTGGTGAGTCAGTGGATGTGACCCTTTAATTGCACCTTATTAGCTCTCTCATATACTTGGCCACTACCACTCAGCCTGAAATTACCTTTGTTGTCAACCTCCTTGCACAGTTTTCAAAGTGCTTTCAGGCGAGAGCCTTCCATGTGGCTGTACGAGTGGCGTGGTACATGGTTTCCATACCATACCTCAAGCTCTGCTTTTGTCGACATTTTTTGGTGGTGGTCAACATCTAGACAGACAGTGACTGGGCTTGAAACCCTGATGGGCGCAGTTAGACAGGCTACATGTTCCTGTTAGGTGGCAATGTTGTGTTGTGGAATAGTGGCATGCAGGACTACATTGTGCAAAGCTCATAAGAGGCAGAGTATGTCACACTGGAGGTTGGGACTGCTAAGGAGGTGTGGCTGAAGTGCTTGTTTTGAAGGTTGCCTCTCTTTGTTCCCTCTGTAATTCTACACCATAGTGACGAGAGGTCTCTTGTTATTGTAGATAAATCTTATATGTTTCATACACGTACGAATTATGTGTAGTTTGATGGAGCGGCAGGTGATATCCGTCATCTACGTCGGTACGGATGTGCAGCGGGCTGACTTCTTGACCAAGTCATTGGTGCGGGTGAAGTTCATTGTGGCCATCTTTTTCCATTGGGCTTTACCCTTTGCTTGAGGGTACCTGAGATTGGGATGTGTGCATATTGATTACTGAAAATATTGTTGCACAGTTCTACACGCGTATGGACATGCGTACCATTGGGTCATGGTGGAGTGCTGTGATGTGAACTGTCCCTAACTGTTCATACAGTTGAGTGCGACCACTCGTCCTTGTGCATACTCGAGAAGATCCATCATACAATCCCAGCTGGTACCAGAGCACCTTCGGTTGGTGATCCACCCTTCCGCAGCTGTAGGACAGCTGCCACGGTGTTCCAGAGACTTGTTGGGGCACTCTGTCCTTTCTTTTGCAACATCTAGGGTTTTCACAGTGGACGGCGATTCGGCCCAGTTTTCATGTTTTTGCATTGTGTCTCCACCGGTCTTATAGAAACTAGGGCAGCCCTCAGGCAGGTGATCAGGCTCACAAAGATCCGTCTAGGCAGGACCACATATGTGTGAGAGAGATTTGCATGTTGCACAGACAGAAATTACGGAGGCTAAAATAGGTTTGCTGAGGATGCGAATGTTTGAATCAACTCTTGAGTGATAACTTACATTGTCTCAGCTTTCTAACAAGCCCTTACATGCCTCATTTGGCTAAGGGAGCACAATTTGAGATACGCTCTGTGAAAGTTGACCGTCTGGCATACTATCCTCGTTGTTTTTTCACGCATCTCTCATTGTACTCGGTTGTTGTGTCCTCCCGGCTTGTGTACATTGGCGTGCAGATGAATGATGGCGAGACGCTATGCTGCTGGAGTTTCGTGGAGTGGAGCCGACGCATGCTGAGGCCTACACGCAGTTTGCTAGAGCCTCCTCCCTCCGACGTGTTCAGCTCCATCAGTCAACCTCCTCGGCAGTCGTGCCGCCAGCAGTCTCTCTTACTGCATATGCTGTCTGCACGCGTCCAGTGCTGGGTCTGACTGCACTGTTGCCTTCGCAGCGCCTTATTCTGCATAGGGTCCAAGTTTCGCATTTTTCGGGCAGTGTTGGTACCGGGACTAGAGTAGACGTCGCCAGGGTTTAGGCGGTCATAACTCTTGACTGGTGTTTTTCTAACTGATTCTGACTGCACGACTGTGTTCGCAGCAACAAGATTATGGCATGGTCCAGTTTTCAGGCAAAACAGACGACACCCGGGTTTTGGGCTGTCGGCCGTCTAGGAGGGCTCACCGAGAAAACCCTGGCTGCCACACAATGGTCCTTTTTTTTATTGGCTGGTGATCTGAGTGACAAGTTCTACAGAGCTGGGACGGAGCTAGAACTTGGAGGGGTCTCTCATTCTTGTTCATTCTCAGTTCTTAATCAGTCATTTCCTGTTTTCAGGTGTTGTCCGGCACTAACTATGGGCTGCGCAGTTCTGAGTAATAAAACCAGAGCTCTCAGACTTAGGCTCTGGTGCAGCAGAGTGGGGGAAGTGTAAGTGACGAGCATGGGTTCCCGCATGCTGCATATACAACGTTGCTGCCCCAACCTGCTGCGATAGGTAGTTCCAAAACACAGAAAACACGTTAACTCACCTACATCACGCCTTTTTTCACAACATCACAGCATGGAACCACAACAAAACGTACATCATTTTCAGTCTCATTCACGTAAACAATGACAACCACAACAATGAATCATTTACGTTCCTCGCAAGACCACAGCGTTCAAAGACAAAAACGTACATAGCTATGTACAGTGACACGTCACGTGCATACTATCGCAATAACGACCCCTTCATCACTCGAAGCGTGTACAATACATGTCCATCCTTCAATAAAAATCGTCACACGTGTAACACACAATAGACATGAAATCCGACTTCCACAACAGTGTACACAACGGCCGCGGCTGGATGGGCATGAGAAAACGTTTTATTGACCCTCCTCCTCACTTCGTGTTGAGTTTTGTTGAATGTCATGAAAGCAAGGCAATTCAACGCACAATATAGAAATTGTCATTGGTTTGCTAAAATAGTGGTTACTATTATCGGCGACAAACTAGATTTCCCCACCCACGTGCGACGAGAAAAGGGACGAAAATTGGATGGTGACATCACATCCAGGAGGAGGATAGATATAAACGTATTTCATGCTCATCCAGCCGCGGCCAACGTCATCCAAACACTGTACATGACACACCTACAACCTTCGCAAAATACACGTATACAGCACATCCATCACGCAATTCGACAATGTCATTAACAACATGCATATAGCAACAGTTGGCAAATAATGATTACTATGACGCCACGTCACATTGAATTCGACAACCCTTGGTAACCGCTAAGTTCAACCTAAAACCACCTCCTTGCTCGAAACGGACCCAATTACAAGGCCAGAAGCATACATAGGGTACTTCCGATCACGAACTGTGTAATCCACAACCAAAATAAATCACATAGTACCATCAACTGCGCAGCAACCTGTGCGCTGCCCGTAACCGCCGCACCGACCGCCCTTAAGTCCACAAAAAGGCAAAACAACTTTCAAAAAACAAACCCCATAACTACACGACCAAACCTCCCATAGTGCCGATAATACGCGGAACTCCGCTGTCAACCGCTCGCACGGTGTCCACCTCTCCACTTCGTCATCTATCAATCCAAAAGTCCGTCCTCTCTAACGATAACCCAACCACACGCTTACATACACGGACAACAAGCACCGGACACCATGAAGCACAAGACACGGAAAAACCACCGGACACAGCCATCCCTTCTCGTCCTGAAGTTCCACTACCCTCTCCAGTCGAACTCAGGGTCGTCGAGCAACCTCACCACCAAGAGCACCTTCCACGCTCACACTGCCGCACGACAAGGGCGGAACAACAATCAGCAACCATGGCAGCCACCAGGCTCCCACTGCCCACTGCACCACACGACCCCGACCTCTTTCTCATGGACGAGGAGGGGTTTGCCGAGGAGGTCGACCTCTGGGACAGCCACATAGCGGCTTACCTCGNCTGAAGTTCCACTACCCTCTCCAGTCGAACTCAGGGTCGTCGAGCAACCTCACCACCAACAGCACCTTCCACGCTCACACTGCAGCACGACTAGGGCGGAACAACAATCAGCAACCATGGCAGCCACCAGGCTCCCACTGCCCACTGCACCACACGACCCCGACCTCTTGCTCATGGACGAGGAGGGGTTCGCCGAGGAGGTCGACCTCTGGGACAGCCGCATAGCGGCTTACCTCGCGGACGAAGTCGCAAATCCGGACGTACCGCCAGCAACGCGTGCCAGACCATACAAGGAGGTGATGTAACACGTCATACCATCGCACAGTCACCCCTGACATATCCGTATCCATGAAACTGCGCTCACACGAAACCCAAAATCCTGTTCCTCCTTGCTCCACTTCTGAGTTCACAACTGCAGATAATTGCCGCTGATTGGGACACCACCCAAGAAGACGTGGCACCATGGTCAGTCATCTTGCGTGCTAGTGCAATCTACTACCTCTCTATAGTCAAGTATGCCTCCAGCATGACCCCCAACGCAGCGTCCCTGAGCGGGCAAGACGACGGGGACTGGTTCACCAAGACGGCGTTTGGTCTACCCATCAACTTCTGCTTAGAAACCTCATTTCTGTGGCTTGTCGCAAACCCCATGCTCATAGACCTCAAGTGCAGACAGTTGGCTGAACGTTCGCCAATACCAGAGTGGTCATACTGTGTGTTTGATTCTGACGTCCTCCGTAGTGTGTACAGGCAGACACACAAGTAGCACAGTTTTCCACAAAAATCTGTTTGTAACATATGCCACTCTTTTTCCATGCATGTATCCACTCGTCAATGTTCTTTCATCTCTGCTTAAATCTCTCATTCCCTGGTCTTCTGCATACCTCCATGTACATCACTGTTTTTACAGAACAGCAACTGAGCACGATAACCGCCAACCAGACACCCAAGGACACCACCAGGACTACTTCGCTTGGTGCTTCCGCCATCTACTACAACTGCTGCATGAAGTACAGCAAGATCACAACGGTACCAGGCAGAAACCTTAACGGCCATGCCTATCCTTACTGGTACCTCTCAGCAACCGAGGTGTCAAGTACTGGCTTCTGTCAGGACACTAGCTTTCTCTGGTTAGTGGCAGGTCCAACATTGGGTGCCCTCAAGGCTAGAAAAGTAGCAAATCGAAACAGAAACCCAGCATGGATGAATACGCTGGCACAACAGGAACTCTGGACTGCCATGTACAACCACATTGCAAGCTTTGACAATCTCAACTGATACGTTCTTGTACTCATCCCTTTATCACTCTGCCTCCGACTACTTCTTCTTCTCACACCCATCCTCCATTGCGACACACACCAAAAAAACAGACACATCGTCTCCATGTCAACATTGCCGTGTACCGATTATCTCCAAGTGTGCCATGCAGCAACCTAAAACCACTCCCATGAATGTTGCACGCTTCCCATGCCTGACATACCAAGTTGTCCGTACGCGGAGAAAGAAACCAACACAGCGTACACCGTAAGAAGTACCATATCTTCATATACATAACCCACACATTCAACAGGTCATCCGATTTAGTCCACGTTATAATCCTAATCTCCATGTGCTCCAGTCCACAGAGCAAGGATTGAAAGACTTACACAATTTCACTTGCACTACACTCAAAGGACAAATGTTATCACATGTGAGACAACCCCAACATCACTCAATCCACTTCCGCAACTGGAGGATCCTCCCATGGCTGCCATCGCAGCCCGCCAAAGTGCCGGGGACGCACGGATGGTGCTTTCCGCTTCCACATCTTCATCTGCATACTTCCTCGTTCGTCGATCTCTCCAAACCATTCACGATGGCCCTTGCGATCAAGCCATGCATGCCACTCTTCCTTGAAAACGCGCCACTCCCGCTTCGCAACAACAATCTCATCAGGTGTCATCGGACGCCTCCGCCAACCACCCCATCCATTGCCCTCCATCACCTCCCACATAGCTAGCTCCGACAATGCCATGTTCACGGTTGACGTTTGCGACCTACACCATGACAAGGTACAGCACACCAGAAAAACAATTGCAAACACAAAAGGATGGATACCACACCACACCACACCACACCACACCACAACACAACACAACACACCACACCACACCACACCACACCACACCACACCACACCACACCACACCACAACACACCACAACACATCACACATCACCACACCACACCACATCATACCACACCAAGGCACAACACAGCACGACACAACACACCACACCATACCACGTCACTGCTCATTGCTCGCCACCACACCACACCACACCGCACATGCGCACACATGCACGTACGCACAAAAGCACAAACGAACCCATGAACGCAAACATACACACCCATCCACCCCACTCACATGTCCACGTCCACGTCCACATGCACGTCCACGCCCACGTTTTGCACCATATCATTACGACCACAACTACATATTCACCACAATACTCATACCATGTACTTCCATGACAATGTCCAACACTACATCACAAAAACAAAGGCACAAAACTATGTAACCCGTTGCACTTTCGTGCAAACTTGTTTTTTTTTCCCCGGTTTTGGGGATTGAAGTTGGATTGCGCAAGCTGGCCATGCAAGGAGCTGGCCGATCTCGCGTCGGCCGTTTGTCGCGCACCCGTCGGTGCACATAGCTGCGATCGCAGCTGCGAGTGCAGCTGCGATCGAATCGGTGCCTGCGACGGCAGCTGCGTCTGCATCTGCGCCTGCTGCTTTGGCTACAATTGCAACTGCAGTCGACCAAAACCCTGACTGCGTGTCTGGCTGCAGCTCTGACTGCAGCGCCGAGTGCAATTCGGCGCTGGACAAACTGCAGTCGGTACCTATGACTGTAGGTCTGACTGCAGCTCCAACTGCAGCTCTGACAGCTGCTCTCACTGGAGCTCCGGCTGTATTTGCTGTGACTGCAGCTTTGCCTGCAGCTCTGACGCAGTCGTGACAGTAGCTTCCCCTGCAGTTGGGGAGGCAGCGATTTCCACCGATGTTGCTGGGAGAGTCGCAGCCGTTAATGCCGCTGAGATGTTGGTGCACATCAGTTGCTGCTGCCGGATCTGCTGCAGCGAAAGGCAGCATCTGATGCCGCTACTGCCGCCGGATGCGACAGTGGCTGCTGCCTCGCGGGCGCACCAAGAAAGGCGCCGCTGCTATGCAGCTGCTGTGGCAGCTGCAATGTACCAACTGGTTGCGACAGCGGAAAAATATCCGCTGCTTGTGCGGCGGCGTAGAATGCCACCGGCACCGAACGTCACCGCCACGATGGCAGCCGCACCTCTGGAAGCTGCGACAAAATTTTGGTAGCGTTCCGGCTCCGGCTCTGCCGGAGGACTGCGTGACGTGAGCCCAAAGCTCAGGGCCTCCACGTTGCCAGGACCTGTCCGCCCCACCCAGCCCAACCCAACCCAACCCAGGAGCCTCGGCGGCTGCTGCTGCGAGCTGTGAGGTGGAACAGGACAGAGGCGTCTCTCAGGTGCTCTGATACCATAAGATAGTGGGAGAAACTCCCTCGAGTGCTGATAGTGTGAAAGAGAGGGTCGAGAGGGACCCAACGCAACTGACGGCACATCGTTTGAGTGAGAGACGGCAAAGAAATTCTTGCAAAAGTGAGGAATTGCATCACAGAATGAGCGAATGGGGGATATCCCCTCCCACCACGCCTAGCAAGCATGTGCACACTACGCGGCACACAGGTTGGTCAAGCAAAACAAGAAAAACAAGACAATACACGGTCTCGGTCCCAAACACGGGTCAGAACGAACCCGGGGCCAGTACAGATGGCTTGGTTGTCCGAATGACAAACCGAAAGAGGCAGCGGAAGCAAAATGAAGAGAGCTACAACTCAGAAACAAGAGAGTGAGTACCACCAAGAAAATGGCCCTCGAGAGCGGGCCACCGAGAAAATTCCTGAAGGCACATGGAAGGATGCAGAATGCAGCAACGGTTGTCGTGGCCCTCGTCAACCCTCGTAGTGTGCCTGCAGGTGAGAGGTGTTAAATCTAGAGGCCACCAGGATTGACACGCCAACACCAACCTCCGTTAGTTTCAGCTATGAGCCCCATTCCGTCAACGACGACTTGTACTTTGCTATGTGATAGTCATAAATACCTGTCCAACGATTGCATGTGTGGTAATACATAAACCTGGAATAGAACGAATTCAGGGCATGCAGGCTCATGCACGAGCTCTGGGTGTGAGGGAGTAGTGACAGTGTCAAAATTTGGCTAAGTCTATAACACAATGAATCAAGAATAAGGGGAGTTTACAAATGAGCCCCTAGAGGGCTTATACAGGGACGCTGGCAGCTAGCCCACCAGGCCCCGTCACTCCCGCCGAGCCAGAATGAGCAGGCGGGGAACAGACACCCAAAACAACACAAAGCATGCACTACAGGTCTCCTCGAAGCACAGGACCAAAGTTCCGGGTGCCCGGGTCTCGACCCTCCAAGAAAATACACACAGTGTAGACACCCAAAAGACAGTTGAAACCGCTGCCCGACTACCGGCAGCTCACCTATCGCAAGCAACCATCACTCGGTCTCCCGTGGCACCGGTACAGACCACAGAGTGCCCGGGTCTCGGCCGCGGATAGGATGCAATCAAGGAGGAACAACGAAGCAACCAGAAATCGGTCTCCCGTGGTACCGGTACAGACCACCATGTGCCTGGGTCTCAAACACCGAGAAAATCCTACAAAGCATGGAGAAGTGAGTCACGTCGAAAGGATGCATCAGACATGTCACACAAAGCAACGTGGCACCTGCTGAAGCGTCACGAAGGTGAAGCATGAGGTGCTCACTGCACGCAATCCTCTGATGTTCAGAGAGCTCAAAGCCCACACACACCAACAACCCGTTCAATGTAGCCTTTGTTTCCAGGGGGTGATTTCATTCTGCGCATTTCCATTGGTCCGTCAAAACCTGACAGAATATGCTTCAAAGTTCGGCGACGCATCCAGCTGTGTGTCTATGCACTGTCGTGCAAATTTACTTTTTGTATAAAAAATATTCCTGCCCGGCCGCCTAATGCCGTTATTATCATGCCGTACAGGGCAGGGCATGAATATTCAACAATACGTTGGTAGGGCAAGCTTTTCCATGACTACGCCGGCAGGGCAGACTAAATGTTTGACATGGCTGTTAGGGCATTGTTATAGTGTGAAGTGGCTGGTAGGGCAGGCTTTTTCTGCGAAAGGTGGATAGGGCAGATGTCTATCTAAAAAAGTGGGTATATGCTCACTCCGCCCGGAAAAAATGCTCATGTTCGAATTTTAAGCACCGTGCATGAGGGCTGTTTGGATATGTAGTACTCGTGCAGAAGTAGTGAAAGAACTTCGCGCTACTGCTAGTGAAAGATGGTGTTCTCTTATGGTGTGCTGTCACCTGAAGTTAACATGTGATTGTTCAGGATGGGCCACGGCATACTATCATAACTCAGAGAAAAGCTAGATGCCTGACCCAGAGAATCAGACAAACTTTTTGCGGCATGTACGTACAAAGCCAACAGCTTATTCCAACATGAAGCATCAAGCTTCAGAGCTAACACTGACAATTCACTCATTTGAGCGAGTGACAGTCCTATCACCTTTGGATGCAAGAGAAGTCGGATCACCAGAAAACGCACTAACCCATAGACCAGGCGGCCAGGTGCCCATGCGTTAGGAAAGAACCGTCCTATAGTGAGACAGCCGCCTCTAGTGACGGACGGAATCTGCAGAGGACTTCAACCACCCTACGTACCCTATCAACTGAGCAAGGAAGATATGAAGAAAGGGTGGAAAGAGCAAGGCACTGCCTTCAAGGCAACAATGTCCATTTCACTTATTACCAAGACACTAGTGGTGGTGAACATCTTCAGCAGTCGGAATTCAGAGACCCAACTTTATTTCAGTGAGCTTTCTGCCACAGGAAGACTCGGACGGACGGCTCCCAACAGTAGGACAGATGAGAATAATCAGTCGTTTTCCTTGTCTTGTCACTCAGCGGCTGCCTCATGGGTCGATTCACTCCTCGACATACACCACATCGTTGTATCTCTGCTTGCCAGGCGCTGAACTGACGGTGGTCGACTCCACGTAGCCCTCCGCCCCAGCGTACTTGCCAGTGCCGCCGATAATGGCGAACACGTTTGTCTTCATGTTGTCGTTATTGACACCTGCAGGGAGCAGGCCAACACCGAAGCTGTGTGAGAGCATTTTCGGGAAAAACGATTCGTTCTCAACGCCTTCAAAATGGCAAAACGTTAGAGCAATCTGATCATTCCATCGCTCCCCCAACGGAACTGATTTCTCCGGCGTTTCCATCCAAGCAAGACGCCTGTGATAACATCCTGGTCAGTGAGGCACTCACCTTGCGCTGTGATGCTTCCCTCCGGGAAGAGATAGGTGAAGGTCCAAACGCTGATGGTCGGCGTTGTGTAGACGGCGTAACCGGTGAACGGAACGGGCTGCGGGATTGGGAGCACGTGGATGATGTGAGTGTCCCATCACAAGGTGCCCTGCCTTGGGCTCGTGAGGGTCAGGTTCCAGTGGACAACAGCCGGACCGGGAAGGATGCGGAAGTTTACCTTGGCGTTGGAATTTCTGTGGAACTTCCACATATGCGTAAACGTGTCACCCGCCTTTGGAGCGCCTGTGACCACCTTGCCGGACCCAGAATAGAATGACTGCAAGGACAAATATGCAGAAGCATCTCAGACTGTGACGACAAAGCACGAACGGACTTCGTGGCTGTCCGCGCGCGGGCTGCAATATTGGACAGGCAGACGGGTCACTAGCAGATCGACGAGCGGCGACAACGTAGGGCCCACATCCAGCTGTAGTGCCGACAGAAATGTACATTCCGTACCGTCTGGCCTCCGACCCCATCTTCATAGCCGACTATCATCTTCTTGAAATTAGCGCCATCGACCACTGCAGAGTACAATACGCGGAGCAACCGTGTCAGGATGACTCGCACAACCCCCAGCATGCTTGAGCGGACAAGGGGATGCCGTTGCTCTCACCGGCAACGAACAGCAGAAGAATAGCAGCCGCAAAGAGGAGAGAGCAATTGGCCATTTCGACCACGTTGGGTGACGTCGGGCCCGCCGGAAGGCGGCAAACGACGACTTCGGACTGCAATCGGAAGAGTTGGACGACGAAGCACTTGTTGCGCTTAGAAACTTCGGCTTAAAATACAGCCTGGTCCATGTGGCTGCAACTAGGTGCCGTGAGGGCACCCCGCACCGCTGCTGCATCAAGGGATATGCTAAGCATACATAACCCGGAAGCACGTCAGCACCCACTTGACTGCAAAAGTCTCGCGCAATGGAACGAGACTTTCTGGTCGGACAAAACTGTGTATTCCTGTTTCGTTTACCTGGAGAACGGAACTCCTCCACGAAGCATAACCGGCTGTCTCCTTCCGGGTTGACGAAAGAATAATATTATTTTTGGTTAACAACAAGACTATGCTGTTAACGCAATTGATCTTTCCTCATACGTGATATCAAGCCAAAAAAAAGTCATTGAGGGGGTCTGCAGTTGCATTGGTGATTTAAGTGAGATGTAAGCATCGCAATGAAACCGCGGTTTGCTACAGTAATGGAGATGTCTGCATCTCATTGACGTAATTTTCCTACATTTGACCGATGTCGTAGAAATATGCACTCGACCTCACAGCAACAAGGAGTTTGTTTCTGTACGGCCTTCCTACATCGTATTTGCATCGCAAAAATATTGTGGTTCCTTTGTTTGACGCCTTTTGAGCAGCAAACGTCTCTGCTCGTGAAAGTACAACATAAAACAAAATGAATATGCCCTTAAAGTCAAACATCATGTGTGAATGCGGGACGCTTCGGAATAATCTGGCCGTTCATTTCCTCTCAAAGTCCCAGCTCGGCTCTCAACACATCGCGATGAGATGCAACATACATGGTCGAGGGCGATTTGCGTGAAGCATTGCATCACGGCCAAAAATCAGTGCCAAAAGCCCAAAATCACAAACATCACACCTCTGTTTTGACGTTGTACTTGAAAAGTAGGTCGATGAAAATATTTCGACAACCGGATGAAATCTTGACTCGCCAACAGTGCAAACACCGGTGACAGGAGCTGACGTATTTTTTGTAGTTCAGTATTCTAGATAGTCTCGCGTTTATTTCCTCCATCGTGCTGCTTTCATCATCAATGTAACAACACACCCCGTGAATAAAATGTATGTTCCTGTTTAGTTCACCAAATCTATGACAAAGCAGTTTTTATCCGCCTACATCAACGACCTCATCAACCATGTTTTCACAATAATTGAACCGCTCCAATTTTCATCATTTTTGTGAGTCTAACAAAAAAAGAACTACTAGGTATACTTAGAATTACAATTTTGTTTCTGGTATGAATCATTGACCTACACCATTGGCTCCTCGCCTCACGTGTAAGGAGCCGATGGTTGAGGCATGAATCATTGACCTACACCATTGGCTCTTCGCCTCATGAATAAGAACAACACAATAGTTTCCCGTAGGGCACCATGTATGCCAGATAAAGTAAGAAAAAGAAGTTAGGGCATAGGACGAGGGAAGCCACAAAAGAGGGCCTCTATGACCTTTTTAATCTTTCTAACTCTAAATCTTGTCCTTTCTGGTGATTGTGCAATGATCACGAGTGATCTTAGAAAATTCCACATGATCATTTGTCTTCAATTTGCATAAAAGTGATGGCCTCAATCGAACCAGTTTCCATCAGCTTTTGTGAGGGCACGGCATGGATGTGTACTTGGGGACCCATCCCCATCCATTTCCCTCTTGAAAAAAGTGACACGAAAGATGCCTCACTATTTCCGAATCTCATTCTTCCTTCTTTGCATCGATAATGAATCTATACAAGAAAACAAATTTCATGAACGTAGCATGCCAAACGTGACCATGCCATACCTTTTACTTTTGCCAAGCGTGAGACTAATGCAGCTCCATTGTTTCAAAATCACCAATATGGCAACACTGGCTCATTTGACGAGAATCCGAATTGGTCCATGTGTCATTTTCATAACATGATTCAATGGGACAATCAGGTCACATTTTTACAAACCTTTTCAGTGGAAGTTTCAGCCCTTATGACAAATTAATGAAGTGCATGGTTGAGTTCATGTGAAACATACTTGATAACTGTGCCTTGTCGGAGACCCACTCGATAGATGCTTTGACGGGAACAATGTGCATCTTTATTGGAGATTGTTTCATGAAAGCGCAAAATTTAGGCCACCTCTGTACAGTGCCATACCAGTAAACTAGTAGGCGAGCGCTTGCATATGCAAAAAAGACCGTAGGTGATTTAGGGAACAGTTTTGTCATTTTTCATGTTGTACATGTTTTTCACATCCGTGCAAGAGGACTTCTACAGGTTCATTGTTGTTTCCAATGACCTCTCCACTAAGTGAGTCCCTTACAAAACTAAATTTAAAGTTGTATTTTAATCAAATTCAACGGCTCATATTCATTGGTTATAAAGAGGGTGAACAACCAGTTATAAGGTTTGATGAGAAATCGACTCAATTTAGCCACATTGTAAGGTTCATCAAATGAAACGTGGACAATGTTCAGCTCTGGCAAATGAGCTGGTGTCATCATACCATCATGCTTCAAGTAACGGAGACACATTAGGCCCTCATTTGACATGCAAAAAACACACAACTTTGCCGCCTTTATAGGCCATGTTATGAAATGCCAACAGTTATAAATGCCATCATTGAAGACACTTTATGAAAAAACAATATAAGGAACCCGCGATTCATCTTCCTAAAAACATTTCAATGAAAGCATGAGGGGAGAGACCGTTGATGCCCACGCGACGTTGTAGCATTGAGGATGATGACAAATTCCATTCTTCAATGGTACCTAAGGGAGACTAGTTCGACAGCCATTCAGCTCCATTGTTGGCCATTGAATGAATGGAAAATGAATTTGGTTGAAGCCTCGTTTACACCTTCTCATTATGATCTTTCCATCAACCATGTGATGAACTATTAACACCTAAACAATTCTTTCTTATAGCCAATAGTTTGGATGGGTAGCGTCTATACAGCCACCTATCGTAATGGCTTCCCTTCAAGTCATGTGCGCATCGCTCATTTGAATCAAATGGAAAATTTCCTCTTGTTTTTCATTTATTATGACCTTTTAATTTGACGTGCAAAACCAAAAACAAGCTCAACCCTTACGATAGCCGTTAGCATAGATACCCAAGAGGTGGTGAACATAACAAGGCACAACACCCCTATGGACACCATCACAGTAGTAGCTGCTACACCACCCAAGATCAGGAGGGTGCGAGTAAAAAAATCAAGGTTCATCTCCACACTTGAGACAACAAAAAACTTCAAAATTCTTCCCACTCCTACTCACACATACTGCCGCACCAAAACAGCATCAGTGTTCTATTAATATGCTATATATTTCTGCCTTTTTTCTCGTGTAAAAACTCTTTTTTTAAAGCCATTTCAATTTTTGAAAGCTAGTACGTATAGTTCAATGCAAGTGTCATGGCCTCCATCAGCTAGAAAAGGGGTTTAGATTTCCGATGCGATTGTTGTTGACATGAGCGCAACCTCTAAGATGTCTAGGCAAACGACATCAATAGAGGAATTATTGAAGATGTTCAAATGTTGTCTTCAAAGTTCATTGAATGAATATATAAATATTCCATGTCCAATCATTGGAAAATGAAAAAACCATGTCCAGACATCCAAGATTAGAAATGTTATGCCCAAATAATATTGGTAGGAAAATGTAGTAGATATGGAATGAATTGTTTATGAATGGAAGTAAAATATCATAAAACATTCAAACATAGCACATGCAAAGCATGTAACATTGGTAATTATTGGTGAAACATGTCCATTTATGTTAAAAATATATACAACAAGCATTGACCAGAAAATGACATCTGCCAACATGAAATATTAGGGAACTTATCCGGGGAATTTCAACAACATCACAATTGTGTACAACAATTTAATTGGAATGAATGACAATTTATTGATCTTTTACTTCATTCATGATAAAATCATGATTAACTTTTACCATGATATTGGACACATATCCTGTTAAGCGTAGCTGCAACATGGATGGTTCATAGGTAAAATGTAGGCAAAAGTGGTTATCACAATTTGAGATTGGTGATACTTTGTTTACAAGTGTCTAGAATCTTGATTAATAAGAGGGTAGGAAAACTGGAATGGAAACATTGTAAAGTTGGGGCTGTTAGCTGGATCGTCCTCGATGAGGGACAGGAAAATCAGACATCCGCATCAAATCGTGTCTGAAAAAATCACCCACGCTCGAGTTTCAGGCACCGTATATGCTAGGGGCATACCACTTCTTCCTCCTTCTATCCGTGATGCCCGAGTGCATGAGATCTCATATACAGGTGATGGAATAATCATGCATTGATGAGAGAGTCTACATTTCGTATAATGTCCTTGTTCTTCCAACTATTTTATGCCACATTGTATCCCTGGCATTTGATGTTATACTCTATCATCTTTCCTTTTCAAAGGTGACCATGGATGTCTTAAACACAATACTTTGTATCACCATTTATCACCATACGTGGTGAAGGTTGAATTTCACATCCAAGGAAGTGCATAGCTAGGTCTCGGGAGTGCTTCAATCGGCTGACATGGTATATCTGCATGGTCTCAGGTAGGTGAAGCTTTGCCACGCCAAGCGTGTGCATGTCTTCAAACTTGAGCTTCCACATGCCTTATCCATGCAGTTTGACAATTGTGGAACTCATAAGGACTTCATCACAAACATTGAACTTACTCTCCTTCTTAATTTTTTCCTTTACCCGCTATATTTTTGCTAACAACCACTCATGGTTTTGTCATGTCTCTTCACTGTTATTCTTGAATTCTTGACGTTGTATTTTTACTTTGTTTGCTAGAACTCTGCAGACATGCCAGAGAGAAGGGTAGTTTTGATAAAATAACTCATTGAAAACATTATGCGTTGATACTGATTTAACAGAGTTGTACGCTAACTCTGCAAACAGTAGCTTTCAAGTGTGTCCTATGTAGTTCATAGAGTACATAGGGGAGTTCCTTTGGGGTTTATATGGTTCTCTCTTATCTTGTATCGGTTTGCATATGGAACACAATTCATCCCTCAATATTACTTCCGTACCTTGCCATTAGTTTCGACCGGATGCAATTGGTTAGGCAAATGACACGATTGCTGATGACCACTTTGGGGAGATTGTGGAGTGGTACCATGTAATTGAAGGAAAGCAACACAGTTCCCTTAGCCTTCACAATATTTTTTCATTGGGATGAAGTGTGACATCTTGGATAAGTGGTTAACATCCACTAGAATCGTGTCAAACCCTTCCGCTATGAGTGGAAATCCAGTTACAAAGGTCATACATATGTGCTACTATGGTTCTATTCAAACCGTTAGAGGTTTATTTTGGAGCATTGCACCTTGTGCCATTGGCAGGTGTTGAAGATTTTATGGTAGAAAGAGACTTCGGTTTGTATGTTATTCCACCAATAATGCTTTGCAATTTGCCTTCAGATTCTTGTCTTCACAAAAGTGTCCACTTAGACCACAGTTTAGGCAATAATCGAGTAACATTATTTGCAACTTGTCGCTTGGGGCATAACTATTTTGCGCGTCAATCTTTTCCACAAATAGGGTGCTTAAAACTAGAACTTGGTTTTTTCATACGCTGCGAACTGCTCATAACCACGCTTGAACATCCGTTCCATGTATGGGTCACGTTGGATCCATAATGTCTTGGCCTCTGTGAAAAGATCTGGGAACTTTTCAAGAGCATCCCCTAGACATATTTTCTTTCGTGCGATACTCGGTGTCATGGTTGAATTTTCATGCAAGGACCTCCATCCATGAGCTCTGTTAGTGGCTCAAATGTGGCTACATCTTCAGATACTAAAGAGCAAAGTGGTCCGTGTGAACAATGCACAGCCAAAAATTGACATAGCAGTTCTAGTTCTTGAATGCCTTTATGAATGATAGCAACCCTTTTTCATATTCCGCATAGTGAATCTCTGGAAACTGGAATGCTCTTGATGTATATGTGATCGACTGATTTCTGTTCCCGATGTCTTAAAGTAGCAAGACACTAATATCATAGTCAAAGGCAACGGTGGCTGTAATGTCTTCACTTGTTGCATTTGACCAATCAAAGGCATGTAGCTGAGGTCATATACATTCTAAAACATATATAAAACTTCCTTTTTTGTCTATCCACGTCCACTTGGCATCCTACCGAGTAACATAATACTTTGGCGCTAACAATCACAATACCTCACAAACATGAGATGATACCTGTAGATTCCTGGAAAAACCTGCACATCTTCGACCGGCTCTGGTGTGGGCCAATGAGAAACTATCTCATCATTTTTTAATCCATGGTCAGACATCTATTGCCAATGATGTGACCAAAAAAATCAAGCGGCCACCAAAAGGTGATTTTGTTGGTGCATCTTGAGGATTTTCCTCAAGTGTTCATGATTTGCCTCCCGTCAATAGTTGTCTGGAGGATGTTGTCAACAAGTGACAAGTTGTCTGAATACACTCAGAACATGTTGTTCATTGCTTGAATGCAATGAAATTTGTGAGTCCAAACTTGATAACCATTTTATCAAAGCGCTCATACTCTGAGCATAAGATAGTTCTTACCAAGTCACACTCTGGCATCAAAAATCGGTGGTAGTAACTCCACGAGTTGATTTTGCTAAATTTTCTAGCTTCCCAGTTGATAGAAACGTTTGTCTGTTCACGACAGTAGGTAGCGGTTCTTGATGATGATGGCGTTCAATGAAAAATTAGCCAAGCACATATGCATTTTGCCCGTGTTCTTTGTCACAAAAAGCACTACTGCAACGTAGGATGACGTGGATGGTCGGATAAAACCATATTACAAAATTTTGTCCAGTTTTTGCTTGAGCTCAATCAGCTCATGGTCAGCCATGCAATACGTTCTCTTGACCTTCGTTATGCTTTATCTCTGGCTTTAGCTAGCTCTTGTAGTTAATGTCTCACTGTTGAGGGAGTTTGTAGGATATTCTGCCGTGAAAAACCCTTCAAAATCTCAAATCAACCACTTGTACTACTCGGGAACATCTTCAAAGTTCATGGTTTCAGCTAGCATATTTTATGCTCCTCACTACATGTATCATTCGGCCTTTTCCAAAAACATCAATGATGTCTATAGTCGTAATGATGTACCCACCTAATTGTATTAGTTAGTTTCACCCTTATATACTTCATGAATGTCCTTTCACTAGAAAATAGTTGCAAAACTCCTCAATAGCAATGTAGATAGTTCTTCGTGACCAATTCACCACCATGTTGTATCTACACAGGAAATCATGGCCCAATACGATTTTCTTGGTGGTCATTGGGTAGAATCTTTAGATTTTCACATTGTGCAGATATCAAATTTGTTGTTGGAGTGCATCACGTAACCTTTGTCTTTGTAACCACCTGTTGATAGTTTTCCCTTCCAACATCCCTGGTTTGATGTTCAAACTCAACTTTTTAACCATGTCATCGCTTGTAAAACTATGAGAGCCCCCCCATCCAGTAGTGCGGGTAGCATTTTGTGATTTTTGCAACTTTTCGGTTGCAACCTTAGTTGTCTCTCCGGTTTCTTGTTCTTATACCCCTTGTTGAACTTTATGGTCTCAAGGACCCACTTAGTGGATCTGGGTCGTTGAACTAGGCGTTCGTCCGCTACATATTTCTTCAATATGCTAGTATTTGCACTATTTACTCCTTCCCTTTGGCATTTATTGAATCATCTATATTCCACTTCTCCTTATGCCACTACAGTTGCTGGCAAAAATCAATTGATTCGTGAACCTTTTACCCTATGTCCAGCACATCCATCAATCCTTCTAGTCGAAGGCGTTGACTTCCATCAGGGTTGAGGTTTCGTATGATGGGAACTTACCTACGTCTAAATGTTGATGTTGGCTTTGGAATTAGAAGCCATTGCATTCCTTCATCAAAGCATAGTATTCTGAGTGGTCAATGCCAAATGTTATAATGGCACTCCAATAATCACACTTGAGGCCATTGGTGTGGTGCAAACAAAGTTAAGAAGGGGCGATTTCTTAGCCTGTGATAATCTCTTAGATCCTTTGTGTAAACTCTACAATGCTAGGGTGTTGGCATAGATGATGGAGCTTTTACCGTGCATCATGTTTTTTGTTAATCTTTCTTCAGCGTGTGAGTATGGCACGTAAAAATTCATACTAGTCTCCTGGTGGCATCACTGAGTCTCGCCATGTTGTAGGCAATGTGAGACAAGCGTTTGGAGCCGTTGATCTTGCTCTATTGGACTCGTACAACCGTTGGATGTCCATAAGATTGGACCACCAACTATACACCATGCCCCACAAAAGCGTGGCTACAAGGACGATCTTCTTCTTCTCGAATGTGACCCTAGCATAGGTGAAGTACACCTTCAAAATCGTCCAACACATCCGAATTGTTGATTCTTGTGAATTTTTAGGATCAAACCGTTTGTGGAGGGCAGGTCGGATGTGGGGATCAACGCAGGTTGGGTTCTCCTTTTAGCCCGCTTTGAATGCGATAAATCTAAATACGAATTGGAAATAAATATTATAGAAAACTTAAGAAGTCATGATGCATGGTTTTTTTTCATGTGATAAGTGAGACATGTCGTTTTGAGTGCTTGGTGGTGTGTATATCCTCTTGAACCTGAGGGGTTCCTAGGCATATCCTATCAATTAGAAGTCATTTATAAAAAACTGATGATTAAATTTGGCATTTGACACTTCTCTTAGAAAATCAAAATTGTGGTCCTTGAAATTGAAAACCCTCCTAAAGGAAATGTCACAGGTGAGGGCTTCCCAACCACTTTCCCTTGTTGAGTCCGCAAAAATATCCAGTTTCCCTATCACAATGGTTCATATTTGTAAGTGTAAAGTACCGTATCCCATATTTTAAAGATATGCTATACCTAGTATGAATAAAACATCACCATTAAATTTATGATATGGAGGGACATTTATATCTCCATTGTCAATCTAGCAATCAACATTTTGGATATTTTTGGTGTTTTTCTCATATCTCCTCTAGTGAGCCATCATTAACGTGACCTCCCTCCTCGGGTTGCACCATAAACAAAAGTTTTTAGAACTAGACGCACATTGGTGTCCATTATCGTGTATTTTAGTGTTGCTTATCACAAGGTCTACTGATGTATTATTAATCCTTACAATACTTACATAAATGCTTCTACTATGCAAACGTATTGATGTAAAAGATGAGTTTTCCATTGCCACCTGGAGCTTCCTTAATTGCCTCTCGATCCACGATAAATCTCATGCAAAATTTACTACTACTTGTGTGAGATGCTTGTTTGAATGTCGTGCGATCATCGAGCATTATCAAATGAAATTACCTTTTTTATTTCCCAAAATCCACCTCATATAATTATAAACGTTCCAATTGGATGTGCTTCCATTCTTACGCACTTTTGCATTGACCTCCTTGAGCCATTGATTCGAGTATGGAGGGCTCTCACCCAATCGGATGGATCTTGCGACGTAGTGTTTTTCCTTGTTCTTCAATCTATTTCTAGTTGGCCTCCATGATCTTTGGCTTTACTATTATGTCGAGGTCAGAGCATCACTAATGGATGCATCATATACATCTGTATGGAGAGGAAAAATACCTTTAATGGTCCCTTTTCCATTCATGGCTCATTTTTCTTTTTTTTACGATGTTGTTGCTATTTGATCGGGCTCCATTGGTCCCTTGCCATCCAGAAACCATTTGTTTTTGAACCAACCTCATGAATCCTCCATAATTGTTTGTGTTTTGTAGGCTTTAATCATCAATTATCATTGTTTTGGTTAATCTCCCACACTAGTTTCTCTATTTCATTTTCATCCCATGTCTCACGTTATTACGTTAGATCTTAGTTCTTACCATTGGTGAGGGCATAATGTTCCTCTGGGAACACTTTTTATTTGTTGTCCCTTGGTTGTAACTCAATCCACCAATGTAGTGTATCTAGATAAATGTGATTCTGATGTTAAATATTTTGTCACATTTGATCTCACAACTGCAAGGAATCTTCTAATTACATCTCACTGACACACTTCAGGTTCACCATTTGCGTTTTTTATGCTGTTGCATCAAACGGACATAGCGCGTCATGGCTTTGATGGCTTGTTACATCAAAGAATGGAAGCCAGGACAAACTCGGCTAAAGTTGAACCCTATGAAAAACAAAGTCCCTTAGATGCATAACAAAACTCCACATCGTTTATTACCTATGGTTTGTGCGATCAAATTTTGTCCAATTCTCACTAGATAAGGGTTTGTGTTCCATGCCATGGGCAGTCATTTCGTGTCATGCCTGGGATAAAGTTGCGGCTGCGAAACCTAAGGCTACCATGTTTCCAAGGGTAAATGAAATCTTTAGGAATGTTTTTGGATCAATGTTAATGGTCACATCCCTTTCCTTAGGATCAGAATGGGATTTTTTTCTCCACGTATCATTTTTCCTATGGAACCTGCATTTTTCATGACAGATTACTTTTTTGTTACACTTGATCACACAATGAAGAGGCATCATCCAATTGTAGTTTGCTAACATTTTTGTTTCCTTGTTGGCACAAAATTGGTGTGACTGGTGGAAATAGTCTGATGACCTTCCAAAAAGTTGTTTCATTTTTCTCTCTGCATACGTTTGCTTCCACGTTTTCTTTTGTCATTCTTTTGCTTCCTATGAGATCCCTTTTCACCATAGCTTGTGTGTTCCCCTCTTGTCCCCGGTCTCCTTGCCAAGAGCCATTACTATTGGGTTTGCTCACATTGTGTGTCATCATCATTCTAGGGTCATTGAACCTATGGACAATGAAGATGCGCATGAAGAAATGTGCCAAAATATTTCAATGAGAAAAACTGACTGTTATCCCTCCAAGCCTGCAACATAATGATACCAACTATTACGCAAGTCTAAAATACAGCATTTCACTAGTAGAAGGTAGAATTTCAAAGGCAGTGTGAATTTGGAGACACATTAAGAATTGTGGATTGTCATAGACTTTTGCTAGATCCACTCAAAATCATCAAATGGACATTTACAATAGGGAAATTAGACATGTGCAAGCATCAGGGACTCATGCCATTGCATTGATTATCTACGTGTGACAAGCAATGATATCTTCTTGAAATCAGGGGGCTTCTCGATATGTGCTGCAGACTATAATTCATCGAAAGAGTATCATCACTTTTATTATTCTCACAACAATTTTATCAGAGAATCCTAAAAATGGCCATCTTCATTACAAACCCTCTAGAAGGAAATTCATGCATAGAGGAAATCTACTGATTTTTCTTCAATAAATTTTTGTAGATGTCTACCACTCCCCCACGATGGGAAAATTTGATAGGTACAGATGTTTTTTTGACATAGTTCCATTTGGCATGTACTACATACCTGTGGACATGTCTGAGAATGGGCTTTCGAACCAAGTTATTGGACAAGGATTCATAATAAGTTGACTAATGTTTTGCCATGTATATAGCAAATCATTGCTAATTTTCCCATGCTTATATGGGATGGTAATTTCCCCATTGTATGATGTGCTAAGCCACAAAAACCAAGCATGCAAAGATGTACATTACATGTGTGCATTAACTCCCACATGTCAACTGTTGAAAGGTGGACAATCCAAGATGGTTTGAAAGGAAAAAAAGGGATAATAGATTAAGAACAATTACTGAAATTAAAAAATTTTAAATCAATTTACATTGAGATTTTCAGCGCTTCATTAGACAGCCACATAGTACTAATAACACATGTTTTGGATCTCCGTATGTATTTTACGAACAAAGTATATCTCTATACGCTAACAAGGACAAATGTTCGTAAAGCAAGGAATTGACCAGTGTCAATATCTTTTGTTTCATGAAGAAACAACTTAAAACAATTTGCTCCTCTCAGATTTTGTGGTGAATGAGGGAATGGGGTCGATGATTGGGTTTTGTGCAAGAACATAAAAGAGGTTTGTGAACCAAATAATAGTTGATCCTTTTATTTCAAGTTTTTTTTGGGTGAGGAAAAATGGTGTCATTTTGTGAAACTGCTTCACATTCAAGTGGCTATTTGCAAGTTGTTTTCTCTCAGTGTGTTTTGAAAGGACCTAGTTTGTAATTGTTATTGTGTTTATTTTCAACTTTTCTATGCAACATAGTCTACATTGGATTTCTTACGAATTCTACTCATTTTCAATACAAAATTACCCAAAATAATTTTTTACAGCAACTTTTTGAATTATCGAGTTTGGCTTTTCAATTTCAAGCAAAAAAAGATTTCATCTTTATGATGAAGTAGCCTGTTGCACTCTCCACAATTTGTTCCATCAATTTTTAACTAGCCGTTGAGTATCCAAACATGGTTTTGTCTACGAGGTTTCCTCCGTGGTTCTTCCTCGAGCTTGGGGGGATGCATTTGTACAAATTCATGGACCATGATTGGTTGATTGATAGCATTCTCTTACAATGATTGGTTGATTGGTATAAAAAATGTGTCGTATTGTTTCCACAATCAGGTCAATGAATGGTTCACAAGAGGTTACCATGTAAACACCAAAAGAAGATAATGGCGGTTCAAAAAGATTCAATGAAGGTTCTTTGCTATGCTCAATGAATTGAAGTGAACATCATTTAGCGCTTGATGAAACGTTTTCCATGATCTCGTAAGTATGGCTTGAATGTGTTAGCGTAGATTAAAACCCGGGCTTTCCATGCTTCTTTATAGTTCACATCACTTGATCAATGAACGTTTGGCGACAGCTCCCCCCATGAAGGTTTGACCAATCGTGGACGTGCAAGCGTTTGCATAATTCTAGTTTTTCAATAACTATCAGACTATGGTAATGATGATTGACCGTTTGTGCTGACGAGACTTGATTTCAACCTTGCTTTCAATCTCAGTGGATCTCAGTGGTTTCAGTGAAGCTGATTGGTACACTTTAGGGTAGATGAAGGACGACGTCTTCATCGACAACTTTAACTATTCGAACTTCCGCTAACTATCTTGGTTGTTTTTGACATGTCACAAACAACTATGTTAACTAGCCAAACGACCATATCAGATTAAAAATGAGCAAGAGAGTTTAATGAACAAAAAATGTGCAACAAGAAATCTTGGCTCACTGTTGCATACACACATACAAAATTCACGTTATCTATCAAACATCTCAAACGTTTCACTCTTCCACGCCAGACATTTCAAAAGGCGCAAAACTGATACACGTGATGCACTAATAGAAAATGATGTGAAAATTAAAAATTATTTCTTTATTTCTCGTACCAAGAGTCCATTTGCCTGTACATCTCTTCAAATTATGTCGTATGTAAATCACACCTGCAATTTTCAGCAAATACGAGAAACTTTCTCTGAAAAGTGAACAAAAAATATNAACGACCATATCAGATTAAAAATGAGCAAGAGAGTTTAATGAACAAAAAATGTGCAACAAGAAATCTTGGCTCACTGTTGCATACACACATACAAAATTCACGTTATCTATCAAACATCTCAAACGTTTCACTCTTCCACGCCAGACATTTCAAAAGGCGCAAAACTGATACACGTGATGCACTAATAGAAAATGATGTGAAAATTAAAAATTATTTCTTTATTTCTCGTACCAAGAGTCCATTTGCCTGTACATCTCTTCAAATTATGTCGTATGTAAATCACACCTGCAATTTTCAGCAAATACGAGAAACTTTCTCTGAAAAGTGAACAAAAAATATGTTTTGGTAATGACACCCTTTTTATATTCTGTAGTTGTCTGTAATGAAATGTTTCTATCACCCTTCACGCCTCGTGGTTGTAAGGCGAGAGAGGTTACATTTGTTTGAATATAAAAGAGAACAAACCCATAGGTAAAAACTTTTTTCAGCACACTTGATATTTAAAGACAAATGGTATTGTACAAGATGTATCTTGTATTTTCACTATTCGGGCCCATTAGATCAAACAACTACCGTTTGAAATGCTGGTCTTTTCTCACAACTATACCCATCATACTTAGTCTTAGACTATGGACGTAGTTGAGTGCCATTCGAATGCTTCGTTGGGCGTCATCTGATTGTAGTTTGCTAGGGTTTTTGGAGGATGCTCGGATTGCACACCCTTTCTTTTAACCTTCCAAACTGATGATCAAAAGAATGGTGCATACGATTGTGTCTGGAGCCATGTTGACAGATTACAAATCACATTGAACATCAAAAAGTTTTAATTTCAAAACAATTCCTTGACTCAAGAATTTTTTGAGCGATTCTATGTAGCCATTAATGTACGTTTTTGCACCTTTTATGGCCATTGAGCACGAGAATTAGGAAACCAATCTAAATGAATCGGCCTTGTGGGGCATGCAAAGCTACATGGGTGAGAATAAGGAGAATGTCTAATGCACAAATGTGTTTGGTTTCTTTGGAACCCATTATTGATGACACCCAATGAAGATTTCAGTTGAGACCTCAAAGTCATCTAATGGCACAAAAGATGCTTTGACCAGATGTACTGTCCAATGTAGCCCACAAAAAACTAAGCAATATCATGAAGGGATAACAAATTCTACATACAAATTTGTTGAAACATGTATTTCAAATGAATTTCTTTTACTTTAGTTAGATGTTTTCACTCTTATGTACTTAATGTGATCCTAATTGTTTGAAATTATCATGTGGAAGAAATCCGTTTTTCAGTAAAGGAAAAAATGTCATTCAATGCTGTATTATTTCATTTATTAAATTTTCAAGCATATATTTGGGTCCTTTGGTGTAATGTTTTCATTATGAAAATATACAAGTGCTCTATATTATCGCAAAGATCCCTTTTCTAATCAGGTTTTCCATATTTTGAAGATTAAAACATAGATAAATGTAGTATAAAATAAGATGATATGGTTACAATAAAAAAAATTCCGAAAGTAATTCCAAAGTTTTTCATAACCTGAATTTATAATTCTCATCATAAACGCTCTTTCAATCATTTCATCATAATTCCAAAGTGTTTGATCACCTGAATTCATATCTTTTAATCATGTTACATAACCCCCGTGATCTTTAAATTCGTTGTTTGAGTTTTGATGAATTATGTGTTCCTTAATTTCGACCAGGTTTTTGGTCATCGAATTATTTGCTGATCCTTATTTGTGGAATTCGTGGAATTTCGGCACCTTACATTCGACGACGCAACGTGTTCACCTTTTCTATGACTCTTAATTTCGGCGAACAGTTGCAAAGTCACAACGGTCGACATCAAATTCGCGATCCTCAGTCGTTGCGCAGATTTTGCACAACGTTTGGGGACCACGTTGCCCGTATCTATTCCTGGTTACTCATTGGCCATAAGTAAGCAGGCATCCTGCACTCCTGCCACCTGTCCCTGTTTACAGCCAATACAGCACAAGCAGCCGAATCAATTTCCCAAGTTTTTGCACGATGGAGCAATTCCTTCAAGACGTTTCTCCTCTGGAGCGTGTTTGTCGCCTCGAAGTCCTGTTGGGTCGCCCTGTGCCTCCCCGCCCTCTTCTGACACGTCGTCCTTTTCGACGTCCGCTGAAACCTGTGCAACCAAAGTTAGATGACTCCGAAGACCCGCGGACACCTGGCCCATCGTTTACCTGAGGGAGGAGTGAAATCCTCGCTGGCTCATCAAACAAAGTCAAGCCCTCGTCTACTCCGCTGTCCATCCCCACCCGACCGAATCCTTCTCCGAAACCTGATGTTGTTGGCACGAGAGAATCACACACGCGTTCGGCATCCATGCATGTGCATGCCCTCGACCCCAAGGGCAAATGCAGGGCCAACTTTGACGAGCCTCATTCGTCCGTTGCAATCCCCGACCCCAAGGGAAAGGGGAAAGCTCCGGCCTCTGTCGAGCCTTGTCCAAAGTGTGAGCGTGCTCCACCTGCAAGACGGATGCAATCGGGTTCACTGAGGATCGAGGAGCCGGCTGAGCCGCGTCCAATCAGTAGTAACAATAACAGTGATGGGGACAGTGAGTACGAAAAGGAAGATACTACAAGGAGCAGCAGCAGCATCAGCCAAGCCACAGACGACTCGATCGACATCAAGTGCATGGAAATCGTGCCATACGGCCCCCGTACCACTTTCGAATCTAGTAGCACTACTACGAAACGCCGTCGCGGCCAGTACTGCGATTGGTTTGGATGTGGAAATTTTCCGTCCATTCACCGAGCAGTAAAATCCCATTCAACGTTCTACGCTGCCGTCAAACATCTTCGCTGTACGTTTCGCACACCTGACGGCGTGTGCGTCTTCGACCGTCACGCGCCAAGTACCATCGCCAGAGGGTTCTACCCCAACACCAACGTCCTCCGCAAACAGTACGCAAACGTAGTGGCAAATAAACTGAAAGTAAAGCCCATGCCGCCAATCAATAAAAAGAAGAGGGTGCGAGGCTTCCGGGGGAAGAGGGCATGGCTATCTACCAGGCAAGACATCGTCAAGGCCACAAAAACTTCTCTCGTCCAAGCTCGAGATGCTCGAACGCCACTCAACAGCAAGAGCATCACGCGCGAAATGCGTCGGATCATCGCGATGCACGCGCCTGATGAACTCGCTGCACTTGGTGATCGGGTGTTTGGGCGTTCTTGGGTCCAAAAATTTGTCCGGGACAATTTCAAGTGAGCATGGAGGGCGGGCACTATGGCGACACAGAAAGTCCCCTCGGACGAGGAAAAAACGTGGACGTTTTTCACCTCCATGCAGCAGCTCTTGCAAGCCAGTACAAGATCCAGCCAGATTTTGTGGTGAACGCGGACCACACTGCCATACAACTCGTCCTTGTAGCCGACCACACGGATGCACCCAAGGGCAAGTTTGATGTGTCCATAGTTGGACGCAACGACAAACAAGCAATCATAGTGCTCGTGACGACATCTGCAGCTGGCAATTTCTTGCGGATGCAGCTCGTTTATGCCGTGAAGTCCAAGCGAAACCTGTCGTCTGGCGTGCATGCACGTGAGTTGCTTGATGCTGTATGGCAACTCACGTTCACGCCGAACCATTAAGCAAACGGCAAAACTACCATGTTGTGGGTGAGGGGAATGGTGTAGCCCTACTACATCGCGAAGTGTGCGGCGTACGGATACAAGGCCGGTGACATGCACATGCTGCTCGTTCTTGATGCCTGTCACCCACAGTGCAGCAATGCATTTCGTGATTGGCTCCGCACCAACTACCCGCACATGCATCCCGTTTACATTCCAGCGGGATGCACTCAGAAAGCGCATCCAGCTGACATCGGCATCATCAACCCCATGAAAGGACCATCGAAGACCACTTTGCCATGTGGGCTGCAGACAAGGCAAAACAAGGACAAGAACTAGGATTAGGCATGAAAGTGATGAAAGAGGCTGCTTGCAAGTGGTTCATGATGGCATGGCAACACCTCAACAACAACCCTGACACCATCCTCCATGCATGGAAGAAGGCAGGGTTCAGCAAGGTCTTTCAAGCAGTCCACCAACGTCATGCTAATGGGCTGTATGGCCATGTCATGTTTGAAGACGAGGGGGTAGAGGAGAAGGATGAGGTGGTTGTGTGATCCCCTGTTCGTGTGAGCAAAAATTGTTTCTTTTACCCCTCTCATGATTCCGCATCTGTTTGAAAGTTGTGTTTTCCTGACGACGAAGCAAACGATTCCGTCCAAAGAAGTTTACATTGCTCGTTTGTTTATGGTCTTGGACAAGTTAGATGCACCTAAATAAAGACAGGCACACACCCAGGTTCAAAATAAACAAACCTTCTTTGGGACTTTTGAATTCAACGAAAATAGGATAGAATTAATTATATGATTCTTTAAATTCAATGAACGAAAAAAACGTACTCTGTTTCGACTAGTCCATAAATATTTATAATCGAAATTAAAGATCTGGGGGGTATTTTTAATCATATTAAGTTTCATTCATATTTGTTTTTAAATACATTATTGATACTTTTTTTGAAACATCATATAATATTGTAATATATTCTGACACAAATCACAAAATGAATTTTTTGAAATGATTAAAAAAATTGTTATATTTGATCCATTAGAAAAATAATTCAAAAAATCAAACGAAGGGATGAAAACAACATCAATGTAAAAATACTTATGCAAATGGATCTACATATGCTAATAATATTGATATGAAGCTTGATAGAAAAATAGTTTGTAATATGTACGCTTGATAATAAAAACTTAGAGATTTATCAAGTGTACATATGTTCGTTTATAAAAAAATTCGTTTCCCTTTGCATCTTTAATACATTTTACACCATATTAACCAAAAGGAGCCTAGTGAGAATTACAATGTAATGAATTGGGAATAATCCCTGGCTTAACACGCAAAAATCATTGTGCTTTAGGGTCCCCTACCCTTTATCTATCTTGTTCAACTGCCCATAAACCATGGACACCCAGTGGAGTTACTTGGCATTGGCACTCTCTAGATAAATATCATAAAGAAAAAACGTTTCATAGCTCAAGAATCACATTGAATTACCAAAATTCATGTATATATTTTTTAACAATAACACGATGTATTCTTTAAAGGCTTTTCATTCCTTTGACCTACATAATCAAATATAACTGATAGAAGTTGTGTAAATAAGGACGAAATCAGACCCAACAAGCTAAAATGGCCAATAATAAAGAATCGAAACAAAACAATAGAAAATCAAACGTTTTGTTTTAAAAAATGTATCCTCAACAGATTTTTGTGCTGATTTATACATAATATTTATTTTAATGATTCAGCATCCCTTCTGGATATCACTTTCTTTTTAGTAGGATTTGTTCAACAATTTAGGTTTTTCTTCGTATCTAATCTCACGATAAATCCCTTCATGAATATAACTGGAAGGATGCCAAGATGCGCTCGGAATGTTTGCAAGAACGGTAAGGCTTCTTGGGGCCTTGTTGGATTAGGGCAAAATGGTCAGGATATCCATAATCGCGAATCGCTGACCTCCCATATCCATGAGTGGAACCATCCCCATATCTAGCACTTTAAAAAATTATGAATGGCGTATCCCGCTCCCACGCCATGCTCGATCAGCGACATGCGTCCCCGATCGAGCATGCCCAGGAGGGTCATGTAACCGTTGCTCGATCACGACCCTCGCTCCCTCGCAAGATCTCGATCAAGCGATGACCCTTTTTCCCCAATTTTCTTTTTCAATGCGCAAACCCCCTATTACAATTGAGGTTTTTCTTTGTTTTTTGTGGGTGGAGCCCGTGCAAATGTAAAACCCTACATTGTTATAGGGGATTTGGGCGTCAAAAAAGAAAATCAGAAATAAAGGGTCATCACTCGATCGTGATTGAGCAAAAATACCAATTTCTATTTTATTTTCTCAGCACAAAAAAACCTTAGGTTTGAAATAAAAACAACTTTAACCCCAACCCCGAATTTCATTCGGGGTTGAAGGTTTCATTTTTTGCGGGGGCATCTATTAGACCCTGCGATAGCTGGGCCTAACAGATTCCCTTTCAACGCATGGGGTGTCTCGGACCCCGCACGCAAACCCCACGCAAACCCTTCCCTCGAACTATCACAAACACCTTAAATGTGGGGTTTGTGATTGTTTAAGGGGCATGATGACGTCATCAATTAAAAACATGGTGTTGGCGCATTGTTTTTTTGATACGTCGTTGTTTTTCTTTGACCGGTGGATGTTTCAGTGTTAAAGTTCAAATCAGCAGGGTATGGGGACGTTAAAGAGTGATGCATGGATATGGAGGATCTATCGAGAAATCGATGGGTATATGGTCAGACCCCCGGTTGGATTATGATAAACGTTGAGAGAGCGCGGCCATTATGGGTAAAATAGATTACGGCCGGCACGTACGACTTTTTGTGATGGAAATCCAAAAACATTGCCAATCGATTAAAACGACTGAGCTACCGAAGGGAGCCACTTAAGGGAGCCACCGAAGGGAACTACCGAAACTAGCTACGGAAGAGAGCCATTGACCATTCAGGTTAGGACGGCCTCAAGGGAGCTATTGACCACATCTCGCAATCCATATGTTCCACATGATGCATTCATGCCGTTGGACAGAACGCTGGTGGGAGATTGCCACGCCGGATATCTCGGGATACGGGTGCACGGCTCCATTCTTTACGCAGGGAATGTAAGCGCCGGCTTAAGGTCCTGAACCGATTCCAGAAAAACTGATTTTTATTCTAGGGTTCACCGATTTTCCTCTCGATCTTTGATTTTCGGTTGATTCTACGTGTGCGTGGGAAACGGTTCGAATCAGCGGGACTGCGACTTGGAATCCGTTGATTTCACGCTATTCGATGTGCGAGATTGAGGGACATCGAACCCGATTTTATGGAAGAACGTCGTTCGTCGCCTGCGAGTAGCGCATGACGTCACGGCTCGTGGAAAGTGCTTGTTTTTTTCCCTTGAAACGACTTGTCAAGAAATCGCATCTAGGAGACGATTCGCTAAAACATAGCTCGAAAACGTTTTATGATAAACGTCCACATGACAGGCATGCGGACTGACTTTTGCCGTTTCCGCGATTTGGACGTTTCCCACAAGAAACGTGGGAAGCATGCCACGTTTCTTCTGGGAAAGCATGCCACGTAGACCGGCATCGGGTTGACGTCCTAGGAAGTCAGCGGAGTCGTTGGATTCCTCCTTCGCTTTCGTCTACATTTTTGGCAGAATCGAAAACAGTGGCGAGATCTCGCGGATGTTTCCGAGTGCTCCCTCCCGCCAATCTTCCATAAAAAGAGAATCTAAATCTATGCATTGGTTCAGGCCCTAAGTAACTACGCAGCCTCGCTGCATGATAGTTGAACAAAGCCGGAACGACAACAGCCAAGGCTCGGTGCGAAAATGTTGCGAGCTAATCCTCACCCAACAACGGTTCACCGAACTCCTAGCAAGTATCTTTGACGTTCATGCTCCGAAATTCGCCTGTCACTATCGCCTCGCAAAATTGCCTTGACCGACGAATACCAGTTAGAAAGCGAGATATCGCTAACATAATCACCTTAATAACGAAAACAAACTTGTATGAAGACAACACTTCACCAAGTACATGGCTTTACGAACCAAAAAAAAAGAGCCAAAGTACTCTCCATCCTTCATCTCACATATTCATCACAGATAATGCATAAAAACGGGGCTAAAAACGCAATTATATATACATCCATATAAATAAAGGAATATATGTATTTATCGATCAATGTCTACGTACACATAGGGATATACATAAAGATTCAGATATAGATCTGGATATAAACATAGATATAGATTTCGATATAGATATAGATATTGATATAGATATAGATATAGATATAGATATAGATATAGATATAGATATAGATATAGATATAGATATAGATATAGATATAGATATAGACATAGACATAGACATAGACATAGATATAGATATAGATATAGATATAGATATAGACAGAGATATAGATATAGATATAGATATAGATATAGACAGAGATATAGATATAGATATAGATATAGATATAGACAGAGATATAGATATAGATATAGATATAGATATAGACAGAGATATAGATATAGATATAGATATAGATATAGACAGAGATATAGATATAGATATAGATATAGATATAGACAGAGATATAGATATAGATATAGATATAGATATAGACAGAGATATAGATATAGATATAGATATAGATATAGACAGAGATATAGATATAGATATAGATATAGATATAGACAGAGATATAGATATAGATATAGATATAGATATAGACAGAGATATAGATATAGATATAGATATAGATATAGACAGAGATATAGATATAGATATAGATATAGATATAGACAGAGATATAGATATAGATATAGATATAGATATAGACAGAGATATAGATATAGATATAGATATAGATATAGACAGAGATATAGATATAGATATAGATATAGATATAGACAGAGATATAGATATAGATATAGATATAGATATAGACAGAGATATAGATATAGATATAGATATAGATATAGATGTAGATATAGATATAGATATAGATATAGATATAGATATAGATATAGATATAGATATAGATGTATATATAGATATAGATATAGATATAGATATAGATATAGATATAGATATAGATATATATATAGGTATAGGTATAGGTATAGGTATAGGTATGGGTATAGGTATAGGTATAGATATGGCTATAGATATAGATATAGATATAGATATAGATATAGATATAGATATAGATATAGATATAGATATAGATATAGA
>SZWC01008864.1:68567-84708 GCA_023375785.1 Penium margaritaceum
GGAGGGGGGAGGACAGGATCAAGGGAGCGGGGAGGGGGAAGGGCGGGAGCGAGGGAGGGGGAGGGGGGAGGACGGGAGCGAGGGAAGGGGAGGGGAGGGGACGGGAGCGAGGGAGGGGGGTAGGGGGGAGGAAGGGAGCGAGGGAGGGGGAGCGGGCGGGAGAGGGGGTGGAAGCGGGAGCGGACGGGAGAGGGGGAGGGGGATCACACCACGCGATGAAGGGGTGAAGCGGACGCTTGCCAGTGTAGTGGCAACGCGCGCCACGGGGCAAACGCCGAAAACACGTGCGGGGAACACCGGAAACGCTGGAAACGCCGGAAACGCCAGACACGCCAGAAACGACGAAACCGGCAACGAGACGCCATAGAAACGCGCGAAACGCCACAAAAGCGGGGAAGGCCTCCGAGACGCCACGGAACTCAGCCAGAGTAGACACTGGAACCGGTCAAGGAGGGTCAACGAGATTGAGCAGATTTCACTACGGAAGGGAGAAGCAGAAGCGGAGTTAGGATCGACGACGGGTGGCTTGATGCCATGTTGAGAATAGAGCTTAGATCAAGATGTAAATAGGATGAGATCCGAGGTCCAACATATACAACAAAGGAGGACGCGCCACCGAGTTGGGTTGGTGCACGCGAACACAATTCCAACGGCTTGTAGTCGTTAACTCGACCAGCCCAAAGTGGGGCAATTCCTAATGCGGGCAAGGTCATGAGATGGCCCGCATCATTGATTTGTGACAATGTAGTAACTAGACTAACTACTTTAACATGACAATATGAACTTGGACGCTTAGATGCCGCCGACTGTGATGTAGCATCTCTAAACAGTGTACGGCCAATGGACTAGTCAAAAGTAACAACTTTAGCAATTTTCAGCCTTTACCACATGGTCATGTGGCCTAGCGCCTGGTCAGGAAAAACAACCTTATCATGCTTTTCTTCATATCAACATTGAAGAGCTTTGTTTTTGAAGTCCGTTTTGAGGGAACCCAAGAGTGGCTCGGATACGGTTGCAACTAGATGCCTTCAAAGACGTTGCTTCAACTACTTACAAAAACATTTTTAAGTGGGAAATGTTTGACAAAGATGGTAGATTTTCACTGTGGATTGATAGTTTAGTTTTGAAATTTTACATCTGTCAAGTTTTGGCGGTACGAGAAATTGCTTCCATACGTGTGAGACAAGTAATACATCGTAACATAAAAGCATGTGATCTTCAAAACCAAACTACATTTGCACATCTTATGGAAATCAATACTTTGTATAATGATTTCAAAAGATTACTTGGAACCATAGCATACTAGGATGAGAACAAAAAGGACCTGTTTGCCTTCTTGTGACAAAAGAAGGAGAATCCCACATTCTTTTTCTCGTTATTTATGGCTGATACACATTGGATTGAATTGTTACGCATACTATCTCGGTTAGCCGGTTTTGAGCTATCAGATGTAGAGTTAGAGAATCTTGAACTAGAAAAGCGTATGGCTTACATACGCAATGATCTTTTACCCACTGCACGATACTTTCATCACCGTTGGATGAGTTCTTTTAGAATTGTTCTTCTTACACAAGATGGTCCCGTTGGAGTAATTGCAGGCTATTTTGGTGTCGTAGAGTTTCACCATGGAGGTTGTCCACATTGCCACATTTGTTTGTGGGTGAAAGATGCACCTAACATCGATGATTGAAATATGGGAGAACTTATACAGTTGTTAGATAAATACATCAATATTGATGTCTATATGATTGCAGGAAATCTTTGCTCGCTTGAGTCTCACCGGTGTACATTTTGGTGTTGATAAAAGAAGGGGAAACAAAACCAACAAAAATGTGTGTTTGGTTTTCCCCAATCCCGTTCCCGGCTACTACCATCATAACTCCGTTGGATGATGATGTTTCTAAGAACGAGAAACAGCTACACTGTGACAGATATGCACTCATGATTACTACATTAAAAATAATTACTTCAGATATAACCTTTCACCAATTTTTGGACTTGTGCAACCTAACTCGTGCACAAGATATCTGATGCATATGATCAACTGTCAGTCGTTCAACAATATCTTATGAACTAAAACCAATCCATCATAATGTGAACCCATTTAACGTAGGAACTTTGACTCTTTGGCAGGTAAACATGGACATACAGATGTGTAAACAGCCATATGCGCTCGCAAATTATGTAGTGTCATACAATCGTAAGGTAACCGAGTAAGGAGCCAAACTTTGCGTAATGTAGTTGAAGCTTTTAAAAACAATCGTATTACAGAAGGAGCACGTTTGTTCATTAGTGAAATTGGACGGGCATTGATAACATATCAAGAAGTATCTGGTCAAGAGGCAGTGACCTTGATGACAAGCCTCCCTCTTCGTTTCTCAAGTAGAGGGTTTGCTTTCATTAACACGAGTTCTCATGATGAATGCTTGTTGACTTTGAAATATAAAAAGGACATTGAAAAATTGGCTCCGGAGTCAACTGGTGTTTTTGTACGTTATGCGGTCATTTGCCATTATGAAAGACGTCCGCTAGAGCTTGAAGATGTGTTTCTTGCTGATTTTGTGGCCAAGTATGATCAAACACGTAGAGTACCTAATGTTGACAACATGGATGAAGCAATAGAGAGAACAGAGAAGGAAGCAGAATTTAATGAAGTTAATTCACATGATAATTGTATTGAAGAAGACAGTTGTAGGGTGGAAGAAAACGATGCCAATAATGTGGGTACTCAAAACCATTCAAGAAGTACAACATACGATAACATGAAAAAGTATAGGTTACGATCTCAGAAAAAAATCTTTCATTTTGCTAATCATCGTAAACACAATGATGATAGCAAATATCAACGTGAGAAGCTTTTTTTTTCCCTTTCTGATTTGAAAGCAATCTTTGTAAGGGTCCATGTGAAAACCTGTACAACAAGCACATCCATCGTATACAAAAGAAAGGTGAGGAATACTCACCAAACTCATCCAGTTGGGAGAAAGTGTTGAGTGAAATGGTAACTTCTATAAGAGAAGAACATGCATGTGAAGATGAAGATACCATTTGCCATACTAGTGGAAGTACATTTAATTCACCAATTCTAGAATATAAAGAAGTAACCCGTCGAGTTGTCCGACATATGTTTGCAGAACAAGTAGTTAACAAGGAAGAATATGATCATATGAACCAAATGCTAAATGAAGAACAAAGAGCCTTTGTTGACCATGTCATCCACGAAGTACGAGTTGGTCCAGAACCTGTTCAAATTTGTTTTTCGGGGGGTGCGGTAGTAGGGAAATCAACTGTAATCAGATATCTTCATGAATGGATTTGAAGGATATACAATGTCGGACCTAATGCAGATGTTATTACTTTGAAAGTATTAGGTCTAGGTCCAACGGGAGTTGCCGCCTTTAACATAAATGGCTTCACAATCCATAATGCTGTTTAACTACGTGTTCATCAATTTGAATACAATCTCTTAAACAACAATGAAAGACACACATTAGACTGTGAAATTGGAAGCGTACAATTTATAATTGTTGATGAAATTTATATGGTGGGAAGAATAGTCATGCACACTTTAGATCAAAGAATGAGAGAAGTTAAAGGCAATGATTTTGCTTCCTTTGGTGGTGTTCATGTTATTTTTGTTGGAGATTTGTTTCAGTTACAACCAGTTCATGATATATTTTCATTTCTTCCATTGGACAATAGTTGTGAATTTAGCGATGACGAAGAGAATTTACTTGTAGAAACATGTTTTCCCTGGCGTAAGTTCAAAATGTACGAACTCAAGACAATAGTACGACAACAAAACCATGATTTTACAAGACAACTAAATCGTCTTCGTGAAGGAAATTCCACTGAAGAAGATCATGTTTTCTTTGAGTGTTTACAAGTGAAAACTGTAAGTGATCATGATAGAGTGAATGTGCTCCATATGTACACAGTGAAGGACAAATTCAATGCTCACTATTTGATTTTGTATGAAACAACCACAGTGTTGAAGTTTGTGTGTAAATAAAGAGATGTTTGTCTCTCAAGTGCACTATTTGAGAGAACTATGAAAGCATCATAAAAACTATCTGCGAACCAGTGGAATACCGGAGGTCTAGCCGGAATTCTTCATCTCTACATTGGTTTTTGTGTTATGTTGGTAATCAACATTGACACTTCTGACGGTCTGGTGAATGGTGCAACAGTTTTTCTTAGATTGGCTCATATGGTGTCCGATGAGGTGAAACTCTTTTGGGTTTCGTTTCTGAGTAATCGTGTTGGACAGAAACAGCGTGGAGAGCACCAAACACTCTACCAGTTATAAAACTTACCTTTTAATTTCACTTCAAATTTTCGTGAAGAAGTAAAGTTTGTTGTCGGTGGTGATTCCAATTCACAAATATCAAGGGTTCAATTTCCAATAGTGCATGCTAATGCAATTACAATTCATAAATGCCACGGCATCACTTTGTCTGAACCAGCAATAATAGACTTAGCATGTAATGTGAAATCGCATGTGCATTATGTAGCCCTGATTTGGTTCTTTGACATCTTCATTGTATTATGGAACTACAAACGGAAAGACAAAGATTTGTATAGAGGTCGTTACAGAAATGAAACGCCTCCGTGCTAAACCATCCAAGTTAAGTATTGTACCTATATCGTCTATAGTTCAACCCAACAAGATTTCAGTTTACCATCACAATGAACGGTCATTGAAGACTCACATGATTGATACTTTGAGTCGCATGGAGTTTCAAAAGATTGATATGATTCTACTACATGAAAGACATCATGTTGGTGATCCATGCCATTTGATGGCCTGGTTTCATCCAAAGGTTGTACACGCAAGTGAAGCTTCATCTAGAGTGCTTGTTGCATCGAAAGAAAACATTGTGGAGGTTAAGGACATCGTTTTTCAAAATGTTCAATCCATGATTCAGAATTCAAAATTCAAACATCGCTTGTTGGTGATGTTGATGTTTTTCTCATTTACCGCTAACCCAATACAAAACTATGTGGAACTACAAACCTACTACACCATACAATGCAGAAATACAAGGACTCACCTTGTATCATTATTGGTGATTTAAATGTTGATATGTTTAAAGTATTTCCAACTGGGTGGAACAAATTTTACCCTCTTGGCTTCCACAATTACATTGCTTTTCCAACATACATCGGAGGTTCGTGCATTGATCATTTGCGGAGTAATATGAGCTGTGACAGATTGCATGTTTTCCGACAGGAAACAACACACTATGATCATTTTCCATTCATATTCACAATTTGTTAATGTATACTTGTACCATGTTAAGTCTTGTGTCCTCTTATTCATCTTCATTTTGTGCTATGTGCAGTTTTCCTAACGAATCTGCACATTGTACAAACTAGTGTACGTTTTGTTCAATGTTGATTCACTTTCTTTTTTAGGATGTGAGCAATCATTGCAACCAAACCAAGAAGGATTTCCTGCATCTGTGTTCTACCAACGTTCAATGCTACATTTGTGTACCTCTCCAAGTCGTTTTTTTTACCTATGTCAATTGCTGAAGTGCCACAGAGTAGATTGCATCATTTTTGTGTGGTGTGGAATATGATGTGTTTTGTGTTTGTGTGCATGGGGAGAGGAGGGGGTTTGGTGTTGCAGCAAAAGCGGTGTTTGATTGGTGACTTGGGCCCAAAAAACACAAAATTTCACCTTTGCGTGATGAATTTTGGCGGATTCATGCACAACGATCATTTGCCAAGGAACTTGGATGCAGGCGTTTGCTTCTCAGATGAGTCCGGATCAGCCATCGATATGCATATAGACCAATCACTCTTTTCATCTACAAACCAGAGTTGGACACAAAAAGTGATTCATTGTGATGTGTTCTTTGAGGATTGGGAACAATTCAACACTTATGAAATCCATGGCATTTGCACCATTCCTGCCCATGAGATGTATGTACAATAATATTCTTCTGAAGGTTGTTCAACTTATGTTTACATGCGTCAACGGCTTGAATTATGTTTCATATCCACGTTACAGGTTCTCTGTTGGTGGAAAACATTGTTCACTCAAATGGTGTATGTGCCAATCCTATGCCATCAAGGTTCAACTTCGACCTGATTTCATGCCAAATGCATTGGATGTTATGCGCAAAAACAAGAGAACAGCATTTTATTTGGGACGCTTTATCCCTCAAACGGACTACAAGGTATGTTCATATCTGATGTTGTTGGGTGTACAATGGCATAGGACAATGGTTATAAACTGGTGGATATGTTGGTTTTGTTGCAGCTTGGTTTAGCTTTGGGTGTCATGAACAGAATGAAGTGCTACAACCGGTTCCAACCTGGGAAAGACGTACAAGATTTTGTTATTAATGGTGACACCACAATGCTCATGGGAACTGTATGGGACCATCATGCATCAAGTCTTCAAGAATTTATGGACAATGATAAGGTTGTTGTAATGAGTATCATATCTTATAATGAGGGGTGGCTTACAACAACGGAAAGGTATGTACCTCGAAACACATTCTTTTATTGATGTAAAGGAGGGTCCTCCTTTACAGTTTACAAGCTGCATGACATGCATATGCACATGCACATGTAAGCATTCGTTTTCAGGTGCTTCATGTTGTGTTGGGTCATTTTGTGTCGTCTTGTGTTGTCTTGTGTCGTCTTGTGTCATTTTGTGTCATCTTGTTTTGTGTCGTGTCGTGTCGTGTCGTGCCGTGTCGTGTCGTGTCATGTCGTATCACGCCGAGTTGTTATGTTGCTTGTTAATATGGGAATCAAAGGGTGAGGATCTCTACGCATTGTTCATTTGAGTGGTTTGCATAAAAACAAGGGTCGTGGTATGTAGAATCATGTTTTGTTCATGTGCTTTGCGTTGTGTCAGGTAATTTCGTTTCATGTCACTTAGTGTTGTGCCATGATATGTCAATCATGCACTTGCTTGTTCACACTCCCTCACTCTCGCTCGCTCACTCATCACTCACTCACTCACTCACCCAATCATGTTCTCACAAACAAAACCCACTCACTCTCTCATTGACTCACGAGTTCACGCTCTTACTCTCTCACTCAATCAATCACTCACTCACTCACTCACTCACTCACTCACTCATTCACTCACTCACTTTCTTGGTTTCTCACAAGCTCATAGACCCACTCACGTACACACAGTTATTTGCTCGTTCGTTCACTCACTCACTTGCTCACACACTCACCCAATTCTGTCTCACTCACTCACCCACTCACAACCCATTTGCTCGCTTGTTCACCCACCCACTCTTTCACCCATTCACCCACTCACTCACTCACTCACTCATTCACCCACTCACTCACTCGCTGAATCACTCACTCACTCACTCACTCACTCACTCACTCCCTCCCTTACTCACTCACTCACTCACTCACTTGTAGGGTGTCGTGTTATGTCATGTCGAGTCGTGTGGTGTCGGCTCATTTTGTGTCGCATTGTATGGTGTTGTGTTGTGTCATGTCGTGTTGTGTCATTTTTTTACCTCGTCAATATAGGAACCAAAGGGTGAGGAACGCTACACATTTTTCGTCTAAGTGGTTTGCATAAAAAAATGAGGGTCTTGGTATATTGAGTCACGTTTATTTCAGGTGCTTCATGTTGTATCGAGTCATTCTGTGTCCTGGTGTGTTGTGTCGTGTCGTGTTGTGTCGTGTCGTTATGTTGCCTTGTTGATATAGAAATAAAAGGGTAAGGATTTCTATGCATTGTTTATTTGAGTGGTTTGCATAAAAAAATGAGGGTCGTGGCATGTAGAGTCATGTTTTTTTCATGTGCTTTGCGTTGTGTGAGGTCATTTTGTGCCATGTCGCTTCGTGTCGTGTCTCGATACGTCAATCATGTGCTTGCTAGCTCACACTCACTCACTCACTCACACACTGGCTCACTCACTCATCCAATCACGTACTCACAAACAAACAAAACTCACTCACTCTCTCATTCACTCACGAGCTCACGCTCTCACTCTCTTGCTCACTCATTCAGGACAAAAGCGATTCAATGCCATGACTGGATAGGGTCTGTCTAGCGTGTTGCGGTGAGGTCCAACACACATTTTGCAAAGTTCTGCTATATGTAATCGTAGGTGTGGTGTAATGGATGATTGTTGAAGTATAAAAATCGATACGAATGGAGTACTTGATTTCATCGCACACATGGGGAACAGACAAACATTCTTTTCATGGGACGTAACATGTCATTAATGACGGGACACCCAAGTCAAATAGGATAGTTATATTAGGAGAATGGATACGCTGTGTTCATGTGCTATGATTAGGTGGAAGACACTTAACGGTGGTGTGCAATACAAAGCTATGTGTGTGGTCTTGCGGCCTATTGTTGTAATAGACATCCAGATACACACAACATACCCAAGCTGACTACCCCTATAGGAAAAACTAGGAACATGGTAGTGATATCCTATGCCAAGTTATCAGGATGTGTATTGTAGGCCATGTTGGCCCGATAAGTTGTGTTGTGTTGTGTTGTGTGTGTCGAGTCGCGTCATGTTTCGAAGGGTACGGGAATTGTGTTTGTAGTGTCGAGAAGCATTGTGTCTTGTTGTGTCAAGTCGTGGCATGTCGTAACGTGCCATGTCGTTGTTTGTTGTAATGTCGTGTTTTCCTATGTTATCCACCTTCATGTCATGCATTTTGTGCCAATCTGTGTTGAGTCACGTCGTGCCTTGTGCATGTCTGCACCGTGTCCTGCCTTGTCACGTCAAGGTTGTTTAAACAGTGTCATGTCAAATAGTGTCTTGTTTTTCTTGCAGTATCGTGTCCTGCCAAGTGATCAAGTGGTGCGTCTTGCTTGTGTTGTCCAGCTATCTCAAATGGTGTTGTGTCATGTTATCGTGTTGTGTCCATCGTGTTACGTGATGTTGTTTCATGTTGTTAACCAAAATCTGCGTTGATTCTCGTGTAACTCCTTCTAATTATGATTTGTAAATGTTTTAAGCTATACAAGTAATATTCTGTGAATGAAAATATTGAAAATGACATGTGTATGTGTTTGTTATACATGAACATGATTGACCTTGTCTTCACAACCCTAGAGTTTCTTCGGCGTGTCTAAGGGGAAGGAAACGTGAAGGAGAAACGAGAAATTGTAACATTAACACTGTAAAAGAGAAACATCTATCACGAAAACATACCATGTAACCCATGAAGTGATATGCACAAATGATTTGGGAAGAAGACACTATGTATTGAAAGAATAGCAAGAAAAGCAATACTCTCGAAGATTCTTCGTAGTTATAGTATAATTAGGATAGTAAAATAGCACCTATAAATGTTTCTCTGAACATTCTTGTATTTACTGTGGCCAGATTTATAGAATAGTCTTATGTACTTGGCACCCAACATCGGGAACTAAAGCAGACTTGTCGTTTTTGTCCTATGGACGCGTAGGCGCAACAGGCCGAGTAAATAAATACTCAGAAAACCCGAAACACACAAAGGTAAGACAAGAGGGATGTTTTGCACGTAAAGCGTGCATAGGGTTACATAGTAATTCCATATAAGGATGATGAAAGGTTCAGATTTATTCATAAACATAGTTTGACGCTGAATAATACAAATGCAAATGATATGAATTTTTCATCATCAATATTCCTATCCACATACATATCCATATCCATATGAATATCAATATCCATATCCATTTTCATATTCGTACACATGTCCATATCTATGTCCATTTCCATATCGATATCCATATCCATATCAATATCCATATCCATATCCATAGCCATATCCATATCCATATCGATATCCATATCCATATCCAGATCCATATCCATATCCATAGCCATATCCATATCCATATCGATATCCATATCCATATCCAGATCCATATCCATATCCATAGCCATATCCATATCCATATCGATATCCATATCCATATCCAGATCCATATCCATATCCATAGCCATATCCATATCCATATCGATATCCATATCCATATCCAGATCCATATCCATATCCATAGCCATATCCATATCCATATCGATATCCATATCCATATCCAGATCCATATCCATATCCATAGCCATATCCATATCCATATCGATATCCATATCCATATCCAGATCCATATCCATATCCATAGCCATATCCATATCCATATCGATATCCATATCCATATCCAGATCCATATCCATATCCATAGCCATATCCATATCCATATCGATATCCATATCCATATCCAGATCCATATCCATATCCATAGCCATATCCATATCCATATCGATATCCATATCCATATCCAGATCCATATCCATATCCATAGCCATATCCATATCCATATCGATATCCATATCCATATCCAGATCCATATCCATATCCATAGCCATATCCATATCCATATCGATATCCATATCCATATCCAGATCCATATCCATATCCATAGCCATATCCATATCCATATCGATATCCATATCCATATCCAGATCCATATCCATATCCATAGCCATATCCATATCCATATCGATATCCATATCCATATCCAGATCCATATCCATATCCATAGCCATATCCATATCCATATCGATATCCATATCCATATCCAGATCCATATCCATATCCATAGCCATATCCATATCCATATCGATATCCATATCCATATCCAGATCCATATCCATATCCATAGCCATATCCATATCCATATCGATATCCATATCCATATCCAGATCCATATCCATATCCATAGCCATATCCATATCCATATCGATATCCATATCCATATCCAGATCCATATCCATATCCATAGCCATATCCATATCCATATCGATATCCATATCCATATCCAGATCCATATCCATATCCATAGCCATATCCATATCCATATCGATATCCATATCCATATCCAGATCCATATCCATATCCATAGCCATATCCATATCCATATCGATATCCATATCCATATCCAGATCCATATCCATATCCATAGCCATATCCATATCCATATCGATATCCATATCCATATCCAGATCCATATCCATATCCATAGCCATATCCATATCCATATCGATATCCATATCCATATCCAGATCCATATCCATATCCATAGCCATATCCATATCCATATCGATATCCATATCCATATCCAGATCCATATCCATATCCATAGCCATATCCATATCCATATCGATATCCATATCCATATCCAGATCCATATCCATATCCATAGCCATATCCATATCCATATCGATATCCATATCCATATCCAGATCCATATCCATATCCATAGCCATATCCATATCCATATCGATATCCATATCCATATCCAGATCCATATCCATATCCATAGCCATATCCATATCCATATCGATATCCATATCCATATCCAGATCCATATCCATATCCATAGCCATATCCATATCCATATCGATATCCATATCCATATCCAGATCCATATCCATATCCATAGCCATATCCATATCCATATCGATATCCATATCCATATCCAGATCCATATCCATATCCATAGCCATATCCATATCCATATCGATATCCATATCCATATCCAGATCCATATCCATATCCATAGCCATATCCATATCCATATCGATATCCATATCCATATCCAGATCCATATCCATATCCATAGCCATATCCATATCCATATCGATATCCATATCCATATCCAGATCCATATCCATATCCATAGCCATATCCATATCCATATCGATATCCATATCCATATCCAGATCCATATCCATATCCATAGCCATATCCATATCCATATCGATATCCATATCCATATCCAGATCCATATCCATATCCATAGCCATATCCATATCCATATCGATATCCATATCCATATCCAGATCCATATCCATATCCATAGCCATATCCATATCCATATCGATATCCATATCCATATCCAGATCCATATCCATATCCATAGCCATATCCATATCCATATCGATATCCATATCCATATCCAAATCCATATTTGCATGCAAATCCACATTCATATCCATATTCATACGTGAATCCGTATTCAAATACATATTTAAACATGAATCTGTATCCACGAATGATGATTTCGATTTTTCAACCTTAATCATGATTCATATGGAATATTACAAATTGCCCTCATGTTGCAGAAATGTCAGTCAGGTTTAGTGGTTTGAAGTCTTGAGAATGTGGAGTGCTCGACAGAATAATGATGTCCGGAGACGTTGATCTTGGGTCTCCACGCTACGCTCGAAATGTCCGGTTGACAAATCTTTAAAGGGCCGATTGGCTTGCAGAGTTCGTCCATCACCATTTCTTTGCTTGGGACACCCTCGGTCGCAGTTCCTCGACACCAGCGTGTGAGAGACCGAGGCTAGCGGATGATCACTAATGACAAAATGGGCTTGGATAGATAGATAGATTATTATGTTTATCGTCGCTACCCCTTCGCGGGGAATGGACGGTGGCACAGAGCCACATGTGACAGTGAGAGTCAGGAGGGACATCCACACACGACAAACATGGAGAGGGGCATGCATGTGCCCACTGTCAAAATGGGCTTGCACACTCCAACCGATTCCAATGATGTTATGATGTAACCCAAAAACAAAGGATTACTATGAGTGGGGTCCCACTTGCTTGCAGATGGGGGTAAGAAGCAGTTAAAATGACAAAAGTGGGAAGATTAAATCAGGGACGGTCGAGATTGCAAACCATGGCGCCCAGGATTGCTTGCCGCCAAGGCGAGGCATTCGTACCCCCGTCATGCTCCTCCATTTGGGGGTGCGAATCGATGCCAACATCGATTCGCACCCCCATCAAGCTGGGCCCTGGGTCGGTCCTGGGTCCACGCGAATGGGATCGCGTGTGCCAGAACGGCTATAAGCGGGTGCGCTGCAAGCACCAAGAATCGAGCGGAAGAGCGCGAAGGCAGATNCACGGATTCCTTCTCGTATTCCGAATTACGGAGGTACAAGAACAAACCCTTAGAATTCCATCCTGGAACTTAGGGTGTGTTCTTGTACCTCCGAATTTCGGATTCCGACAAGGAATCCGTGTGAAACCGCGGATTCCTGAGCTAATCGGCGGATTCGAGCAAAGTTTCGGAATCCGAGGACCATGGTTATCATTTCTAATGATCACTGCAGTATGCAGGATAAGTAGTCGTCGACAAGTCATGTAGCGTAGGCGTATACTCGGCAACACAAGTAGACTACACACAGATGGCAATGCGTTTATTTGCGAACCCTACATTTCAATGCATCGCAAAGTTGACCTGTAGAAACAAAAAAATTCAAAAATCAAAATCAAAATCAGAATGGGTCAAGCAGAATCCAGAGGATCACGTTAGGTTTGCCGGCCGAGTGAGAAACCAGAAATGGATTTTGGTATTCAGCTCAATCGGCTATAATTTCGCCGTAAGATGGAAAGAGAGCGCACAGTTGAACTACTGTGGTATTCTCGTGCCTTTCCGCCAAGCTTCGACAAGGAATTTGTTGTGTATGTGAACAGCGTGACATGCACCACCTCGGAATCCGAATCGGATTCCTGCACGGATTCCGAATTTCGGAGGTACAAGAACACACCCTTATCCTCTGGCTCTTGCTGCCGCTGGCGTTGTCGCTGGTCCTCGTTTGTACGGTCGGGCCTCGCCGACTCCCTCCCACCTCACTGCACAGAAGGTCTCATCCACCCCATCCATAAGCGTGGCGACCGCACGGACCCCGACAACTATCGTCTCCTTACTGTACAGCCAACCTTCACCAAACTCTACTCCACCTACCTCCTCTCACTTCTGCTGTCACGCGCACCCCCTAGCCAGTGTCTTCACCCTGCCCAAAACGCATTTCTCCCAAAACACAACTCTCTCGACCATGCCTTCACCTTGTACACCCTGGTCCTCTCAGCCCGCCGCAGGAAACGCCCNATATTCATATCCATATCCATATCCATATCCATATCCATATCGATATCCATATCCATATCCAAATCCATATTTGCATGCAAATCCACATTCATATCCATATTCATACGTGAATCCGTATTCAAATACATATTTAAACATGAATCTGTATCCACGAATGATGATTTCGATTTTTCAACCTTAATCATGATTCATATGGACTATTACAAATTGCCCTCATGTTGCAGAAATGTCAGTCAGGTTTAGTGGTTTGAAGTCTTGAGAAAGTGGAGTGCTCGACAGAATAATGATGTCCGGAGACGTTGATCTTGGGTCTCCACGCTACGCTCGAAATGTCCGGTTGACAAATCTTTAAAGGGCCGATTGGCTTGCAGAGTTCGTCCATCACCATTTCTTTGCTTGGGACACCCTCGGTCGCAGTTCCTCGACACCAGCGTGTGAGAGACCGAGGCTAGCGGATGATCACTAATGACAAAATGGGCTTGCACACTCCAACCGATTCCAATGATGTTATGATGTAACCCAAAAACAAAGGATTACTATGAGTGGGGTCCCACTTGCTTGCAGATGGGGGTAAGAAGCAGTTAAAATGATAAAAATGGGAAGATTAAATCAGGGACGGTCGAGATTGCAAACCATGGCGCCCAGGATTGCTTGCCGCCAAGGCGAGGCATTCGTACCCCCGTCAAGCTCCTCCATTTGGGGGTGCGAATCGATGCCAACATCGATTCGCACCCCCATCAAGCTGGGCCCTGGGTCGGTCCTGGGTCCACGCGAATGGGATCGCGTGTGCCAGAACGGCTATAAGCGGGTGCGCTGCAAGCACCAAGAATCGAGCGGAAGAGCGCGAAGGCAGATTCGCAATCGACGCACAAGGCACCTGGCAAATCTTACCCGTCTAAAAATGAAATATATCAGAATTTCCGTTAAAACGCCTTGGTATCCCCATCACGCAAGCAAGTGGGACCCCACTCTATGTAACACAGAAATCCGCGTTTTCACACGGATTCCTTCTCGTATTCCGAATTACGGAGGTACAAGAACAAACCCTTAGAATTCCATCCTGGAACTTAGGGTGTGTTCTTGTACCTCCGAATTTCGGATTCCGACAAGGAATCCGTGTGAAACCGCGGATTCCTGAGCTAATCGGCGGATTCGAGCAAAGTTTCGGAATCCGAGGACCATGGTTATCATTTCTAATGATCACTGCAGTATGCAGGATAAGTAGTCGTCGACAAGTCATGTAGCGTGGGCGTATACTCGGCAACACAAGTAGACTACACACAGATGGCAATGCGTTTGTTTGCGAACCCTACATTTCAATGCATCGCAAAGTTGACCTGTAGAAAAAACAATTCAAAAATCAAAATCAAAATCAGAATGGGTCAAGCAGAATCCAGAGGATCACGTTAGGTTTGCCGGCCGAGTGAGAAACCAGAAATGGATTTTGGTATTCAGCTCAATCGGCTATAGTTTCGCCGTAAGATGGAAAGAGAGCGCACAGTTGAACTACTGTGGTATTCTCGTGCCTTTCCGCCAAGCTTCGACAAGAAATTTGTTGTGTATGTGAACAGCGTGACATGTCCATTCCCCGTGGAGGGGTAGCGACGATAAACATAAATCTATCTATCTATCTATCAGCGTGACATGCACCACCTCGGAATCCGAATCGGATTCCTGCACGGATTCCGAATTTCGGAGGTACAAGAACACACCCTTATCTTCTGGCTCTTGCTGCCGCTGGCGTTGTCGCTGGTCCTCGTTTGTACGGTCGGGCCTCGCCGTGGTGATGGGAACTCAATTCCATCACTAATGCTACTTCTCGATCTTCAGGGATGGGTGTGTTGCGGAAAGGAGCTACCTTTTCGTCCAGTCCCCAGGCTTTCGTGCGGAATGGGGAACGAGTTTCCGCTTGATGAAGCAGTTGCCTGCTAGCATCTGCTTTTCCACTTCTCCGCGCCCCTATTCCACATCTTTCCGCCGCTACTAACATCGGTCTCCGTTTTGACTCTTCGGCGGCATCATCTTCGGCAATGGCCGGTCCCATTGGCAGCAGTAGCAGCAGCGGCGTTGGCAGTGGCGGCTGGCGGGCAGGCTACGTGCTGCGTCTCATCTTGCCCACGCTCGTGTGCGGCTGGGTGTTGGGATACGTCACCACCGTTTTTTTCTCCAGCCAGTGAGTGTCTAGGGGTGGGTCGGTGTGTGTGTGTCTCTGTGTGTGTGTGGGGGGGGGGG
>SZWC01008865.1:15661-27911 GCA_023375785.1 Penium margaritaceum
ACCGCCTATACCTAGCAGGGGTTGGACGTCTGGTGTTGAATTTCGGTATAAGTCCAGGCTCCCTCTGCACTAGTACACACATGAAACATCACCTCCCAGAAATTGAAGCATATCTCCCTCACGTAGCAGGGTGCAGAATTCCCAAAGTCCTTTGGTCGCCGCTCTTTGGGGAGGGCGACCTCGGGCATTGGGGAAGGTGGATACAGTATGGGTAACCTGCCGCTGAGAAAGCCATCCCTGAAGGTGAAGCATGTTGTCTGACTCAAGGAGTGCCGATGCACTCGTGTGTCAGACAGGTGGGCCTGGCTGAAGTTTGCAAAAAAATTCCTTAAGATCACGGAGTGCTCTTGTTCATATAGCAGTTACCTCCTCATCCTCGGATTCCTCTTACTTGGGGGGTGCTCCTGCCTGACTGAGACACGGGAGGTGGACTGGCGGCCCGGTGGTATGCCTCCATCGGCTCCATGAGTTGACTGCTGGGAAACCGCTATGTGTGCCCGCAACAACTCATGGATCCCCTCAAGTGCATCACTTCACAATTTTTTCTGTCATCACATCTTGTCCTGCATCCGCCAGAGGGCGATGATCACCTACAAGCGTGGGCTAGTCACACCTGATGTGGAAGATTTACAGGGGTCTGCTGGCTTCTTATCCTTGCCATTGCCAAGAGCCATGGGCGCCTCTTAGCATGGGTTAGCCAGATAATGTTTTCAAAACGCAAATCCTTCAGCAAGGGGATGCTGATGTCTGTAGGCCTGATGCCCACATCAGCAATGCTGGGACCCTGGGGCAGCCCCTCAGCACACTGTCTCCTGGCCATTTCCACTTTCTTCTCCCCTTCATTTTCTTGTGCTCACTTTCCATGCACCCTGACAGGTTTGGCATGGTGGGTTGGCCTTGTCAACTCCTATGCAGCAGCTACAGCAACAGCTACAGTTACCGCCACTATGGTGGTCGCATAAGCCGTTGGTGCCACCCTGCCAGGTTGCTGTATAGCAATGACCGCCTCAATCATTTCCATTGTGCTACAAAAAATTTGTGAGGAATTCTGCTGCTATCATGCAACTACTGTGCAACTGATGTGATACCCTGCTGATGTTGCTCTACTACTACCACACTGCTGCTCTTCCACTTATGTTGCTGCTGCACTGCTCTACTGCTACTCCTCTGCTGCTAATGTGTGTCTGCTATTACACTACTGCCGCGCTACTGCTGCACGAATGTCACTGCTGCTATGCTGCTGCTTTTGTGCTGCTCCTACTGCTCTGCTACTACTGCATTCTCGCTAGTGTGCTGTAGTGCTTCTACGCAGCTACTACGCTGTCACTGTTGAGGATCTGCACTGCCGTTGCTGGGCTATTACTGCTACTATGGCCACTCACCACGCTGCTGTCATTGTCGCTGTCTACTTACCGTGGCGGTAGTTCTTTTTCCACTGTCATCGTCATGTTGCTAGTGTGGTGGCTTGGTGTTGCTTCATTGTTGTCATCTCGACTACAACTCTGCTATCATTGTCGGCTGCAGTGGATCATGGTGGCGTGGTGGACCCTCCCAGGACCGTGGCAACATACGTTTATCTCAGTATTGTTGCCGGTGCTGAGTCTCTAATTTGCAACTCTGTAAAAGACTATATGCCACTCTGATACCATGAGAAAATGCCTCGAAACTTCCTAGGACTGCTGTTGCTGGAATTACGATTCTGTTCAATCAGCTGAAAAACTAGCAAATGCAAGGCAGGTACAAGAACAGCAAGGGTTTAGCTAGGGGAAATGCGCATAGTCTCATGATCTTCAAACGCTTTGACATGCAGAGAGAGATTAGATTTGAAAAGCTAATAGCATAAATAGCTAATGCGGCGCGCGTGGGATGGAGCACGTGGCAGAACCAGGTTGTCCTAAACTGGCAGGGTCAGTTTGCGCTAAACTACAGTACCGGCTGAAAATCTGTGCACACACGTCCGCTAGTAGCACGTTTTGTACCTATGGATGCATTATCTTAAGCCAAACACAAAGACTGCACAGATTTTCATTTCTGGCATTGATTGATGGGCACACAATTCGAAAGCATGAAAACCCGGCCTGTGGTCAGTCCACCAAGAAAGTCCTATAGACTGCAGAAAAGGGGAAGAGTGTCCCAGCAAGTTTCTGGGTCACCGTGGCAGATGTCTTGCAGCTGCAGATGGATGGATCACCACAAGAAAGTGCTCCAGTATCACCCGGGTCTGCATCAGGGATCTGCATGAGCATGGACAAATGCGAGTGGTCAGAGCCAGGTGTATATGTACAGACAGGTCATAACCCTATGTGTATTTATTCTTTTGTACATTTTTTTGGGTTTGCATTGCATTGGGACTCTCTCCCTCAGTCACTTGGCCGGCCGTTGACCCTTTCTTGACCCCGCTGGTAAACTTACTCGTGCCCTCAATAACAGCGCGGTATAATACACGCGCTGTGGTGTGAGAACCAATTCAGTCCTTGACTTGCATGTTTCTTATGACCGATGTAGGTTCCTTGGGTCGTGGCCAAGTTCGTCCAAACCTGGGACTTTGTAATTGCTTCTGTGTTTTTCTACAGTCATTGGGCAAGTTCTTCCTCATGTCCTGTCGAGCGCCGGAGATATTTGCTTGCCGGCCATCAGATGGATTTCGTCTAGCGAGTCTCACCTTGTAATAAGGGTGTGCCTTATTACCCAAGGACTTGTAATAAAAACTGTGTACCACTGTACTTGTTAGGGTTGTGGAGCTAGCTTCCATTGTACTCCATGGAACGAAGCACTGTCTTTCCCATTCAAGTGACAACATCATTCTCATGGTATCAAAGTCCTTTCACGGGTCTGACCAGGACAAGAGCCAACCGTAGGAGCTGAAGACGGGGGCAGCCTCCAATTGCACATCATGTTAGCTAGGGTCAGCAAGGTAGAGAGGGCCATACAAGCCGATTCCATGCATTGGCCCTCCTCTCAAGGGAGGTGGAAGTCCTGGCAGGGCTTCGTGCATGCGACCAAAGCCTGTGACAGAGAAGCACCAACAAAAGAAGGCCCCACACTCCTCCAAGGAACTCCTCAAGGTGGCTAACTGTGACTCAAGGGGTAGGCAAAGGGGTTGGGGTGGCAGGATCATGTCTGCAGGGTCCCAGGAAATCTACCATGGATTTCCTACAGAACTCCGGGTTCTCGGCAGAAAACTGGATGCAAAATGGGCCGGGAAAATCGCTTCCAAATGTTTCTTGGTCCGCCTTAACACTGTCCATAGCTAGAGAGCCACCAGGAACCATCCTCCAAGCACTACGAGTGTGGTAGTTGGGATGAACAGTGGTTTCGGTAGTGCCGGCAAAGCCAGCGGTACCAGTGGCAGCGTAACCCTTACTAATGCTGCAACGGCACAGCGAGGATTAGGCCAGAAGGAAATCTCTCCTCCACAGCTGGAGGTGAGGGAATTTCTTGCCTGGAAGGACATCTTCTTTTCCTGCATTGCAGAACACGGGTCAGAGGGTGTTTACATCCATCCTCCTCAAGACACGATACTATGAGATCATAGTATTGTGGGTGTTTAATTCTTTAACACGCACACTGCCAAATTCACAAGCCTAAGAATTGTTCCATTTTCACTTCATTTCCCCTTGGATCCACGAAGTTGTACATCATGACGACATGAAGTCTGGAGCCACCTTTCCATGCATCATGACCCTCGTTGTGACACTCAAAGATCGTCTTCGCAATCTCTACCCCAAATCCGGTGCACCAGTTGCTGGATTCTATGACAGAACCATGGACATTGATCGACAACTATTGGGTCTGCAAGCCTTGTGCTCTATCATTGACTGGTTGGGCATGGTGTTGCACCACCTCGATGACTAGTACAAGGAGTTCCAGTGTGACCTACTCTGCTGTCACCCAGTCGTCAACATTGAGCTCATCGATCTTGCATTTGTCTTTGAATGGCTGTGCAACTATGAAGAAATTCTGAAGGGCAAGGCTCACAATAGCTTTTCAAAGACATTCTAAAGGCTTGTATATTGAGAAAACCTTATGGGGCGCCCCAGCAAGTCTTCGGCATGCCATGAAAGTTGTCTTGCAGTTGCAGAAGGGATATCACCACACGACAACACTCTGGTACCAGCTGGGTCCGCATCAGAAACTTGCATGAGTATGGACACGGCCGATTGGTCACAGTCGGCTGTATTCATAAATGGGATATCACAGCAAGCGTCACATGTGTCACTCGACTCGAGCATCCAGTATCCCCAGTATGCCTCATTCTTATTTTTGCTCTTGTACGTCTGTGCCGGACAGTTTCAACACTTGTCATCGAAGTACATTTTTCATTTGACTCTGCCCTAATTTCTCAAATCATTTTTTTTCTGCAACTTCCACCTGTTTATCATCTATGTTCCACTAAGTGCAGCAATCACAACATTGCATTGGACCGGTTTCTCAAATTGAGTGTCCAAGATCCCAAACATGCCTCATTCTTGTTTCCGCACTTGCATGCATGCACTCAATTCCGACACCCGCTATTGAAGTACAGCTATTGCGAACAATAAACTACTCTGGGGTCCCAATGTCCCAAAGGGAGCGAGTTCCATACACCCAGTTTTTGGAACTACATAGCTAAGGGGTCAATGGACCACAAGAAATAGGCAGGTATCAATGCACTGCGATCATTTGATCGCCTAGAAAACATATACCCTCCAAACAGTGAACCTGAAGAGGGCAAACACAAAAAAAAAAATACATAGAAACTTCATGGGATGCAAGCTACAATTTCCTTACACTATTTCTCCAAGTTGATGCAATATGTGCAAAGAATACATAGAAACATCTGGGAAGGTACATCCATGACTCTTTTTAATTTTTATCTCCCCTTTCCAAAAGACTCACTAGCCAGTCTGACTTCAGAAAGTTATACGACATAGTATGTGCCTAAACACAGTAAAGAATAGTTTGAATATTCATCCGGAAATGTATACATGTACGCAGGTCCTAAGGCACCTGGCGATAGACTTTCTTTGAATTGAAACATTGTTCATCTTGAGCAGCAGCCTGACTGTCAATCGAGGGATACTCAGGCAACACCTCGACCGACAGTCAAATTGGCGATCTATTGACAGCTTGACTGAACCTTATTGGGCAATCAAGAATTGAATGCTGACAGCTTTTGACAGGGCATTGTTTTTCATGTTTTTCTTTGTAAATGGCACGTGTCAATCCAAACAAGAACGAACCAACAGCCTCCTTTTGAAACCTCCAGGAACAATAGTGAAAACAGATCCAAAAGAGAACGGCTTTCCAATGTATCTTAGGCATTCTGAAAAAAATTGGCCGTCGCCTTTTGACGGCTCCGATTAGTCAAAGAATACAAAGAAGGAAACTCACTAGCGTACTCTTTTTCACGTCTATACCATATGCTCATGAGCACATTTTCCCAATACAATCAGCCAACACACTTCCAGCATTTGAGAGGGAGGGGAGGGGAAGGGGGGGGGAGGGGGCTTGCCATCGATCGGTCCATTTGTTGGGGTGGGGAGGAGGGGTGTCATCGTATTTGGTTGGAGATGGGCTCTGATAGATAGCGAGGGACCTCCCATTGGTCCAAAATGTATTATGCCTGTGTATTGGAGGGTGTATATGGAGGAATATATCAATAGTACACAGCTTAAATAAGTTGAGAGACATTTCTTAGAAACAACGTAACGTATAAATCTCTATGTGCTTATCTGCACATTTGGAGAAGCCCATCAGATGCATTTGCCCGTACACACACCTAATAGAACTTCCGTGTGTGTGGGGGGGACCGGGGGAGGGGGGGGAAGGGGGGTGCGGGAAGGCGACCGTCTTTGATTGACATCACAAAATGTGCGTACACAAGAGGACAAGATACACACCCACGTACACACCCCCAGTACATGTTCGGTTCTGAGGGGGAAGGGGGGGGAGGGGGGATCGCTTTTGGCGGACCCCCTCATTGGTTCAAAGTATATTAGGCCTATGTATCAGGAGGTGTTTATTAGGGAGCATAAAGAAAATACACAGTTAAGACATGCTGAGACAAATGCTGTAGAAGCAATGAACGTTTGAGACGTACGTACATTTATGCACATTCGTAAAAGCACACACGATACATTCACACATACACTTCCCTAGTACACTCCCATGTTTCAAGCGGGGGGATGGGCATCGCACAATGCTCAAGGTTGTGCAGGTGCACATACACATATACACATATGTGAATATATATATATATATATATGTATATGTATATGTAGATATATGTATATATGTGTATACATATGTGTATGTATGTATACATATATATGTATATACATACATATATGTATACATTTGTATATGTATGTAAACATATTTATATATATGTATATATGTATATATGTATATATGTATGTAGTTTTATAGACATATACATACATGTATATGTATATACAGATACATATATCAGATACATCTCTTAACTTACTTGTAACAAACTACTTTCTCTTCCATGAAAACAGCCTACTGTCAGCAAAGAACAAATTCTTAATGGACCTCTTAACAGACCCATTATACACTAATTGTACTCAGCACCACATTATATCTAATCTTATTTATCAAATCAAGAATGCAAACATAACCAAATTCATAGGACACTCTACATTCATTTATCAGTGGATGTATTTATACTTCTACCTAGCTAATCTTCCAAGAGCTTTCATATGTGCGTATGTCTTAATACACACGTTGTAGATTTTATGAAAAGCACACGATAAATCATACCATGAATGTTGGCCTTTGCCAGAACCAAACTCAGGAATATAGGCAGAGGGTACGAGAGAGATTATGTCAAAGGCGAATCTATTCCTCTGACCGTCCAGACACTAGTGATGAATGCCCAAGATGCAAGGAAATTGGCAACGGAAATTGACTGGCAGATCAGAATCCAATTGCCGTACTGATGGCTCGCCTACAACATCAACATAAACGACCACTCTTGTCCGTCAAATTTTGCGCAGCCGGACCACGCCTGTTTGACGTTGCAGATCTCAGCTTCACCAAGATCTCCAGCGCCGCTTGTGCTTCCAGACACTACAGCACACATACAAACAGCAACGCACATAAAGGGTAGATGTGGATCAGTCTTGCTTATCTGTTCTTTGGTTTACTTGCACCAGTGTTCCTCACTATGTACCCACCAACGGGAATGAAAGAGTTCTTTAATGATTTTCAGTTTCGTCGTACCTGTGCATGAATCAGAGTGCGAGAAATTCAAAAGAGACCTCTAATGGCCTGATCCTGGATTGCAACAGAATGCACACATAACCAAATTTACAGGACACTCTACATTCATTTATCAGTGGACGTATATATACTTCTACCTAGCTAACCTTCCAAGAACTTTCATATGTACGTATGACTTAATACACACATCGCAGAGTGCATGAAAATCAAACAATTAACCATACCTCCTTCCAAGAATGGAACGAGCTCCCACATGCTAAAAGATGCTACTCATCCAGGAAGCAAGTTAAAAGAAAAGATTAATCCGTAGCCTTAGAACTATTGGATGAAAATGGAATGGTAAGAAAGAAGAACCCAAATCATGAACATGCGGCATATCGCCAAACTAGTGGGTGAGGCTCTGATGCCGTACTTTATACCACAATTCTTTTGCACAAACCAGTCATTTTGGGCCAGGTTTTATGACATTTTATGCATGTATTTTCTTTTCCATGTACATTAATGAGAGATGTGCTTCATTGAAAGTGACACAGGCTATCGGATTTCTTTTGAGTGAAATAGCAAGCACTTGTGAACAGATGAATCTTCCGTCTTGCAACAGGTACTTCCTAAACATGTTACACTGGCTGTATTTTACGTCGTTGAATGGGCATGAAGCCAAACAAGACCCGGTGGCCTGTTTGAAGCGTGAACAATTCTGTGAGCAGCAATTGAAAGGGGACGTCTACGGAACTTACCAATTCTCTTTCAATATGCATAATCTCAAGACAATTCATGTCTAGCCCACTGCGTATGTCGCACAAAGGACTTCCATTGCCGCGGCTCCAGAAATGGGGTCCAGACCTGGATACACCACGATTGGGTGCATGAGGATTCATCATTCTTCCACCTCCCCCAATGGACCTTCATGATGCGTGGGTGGAGTAGAATGATATCAAGAGTACGTGGGACTCAAAGAAATAGGGACCACCTCCCGCCGACCCATTCAACATGTGCTGGACCCTGGGTGTTAAGACGTCCCATTGCTATCCATTATGGTGGCCTCCTCACTAGCAGCCATGGATCCATCCGGACTCATTGTGTTGTATTAGGCTATGAATTATGTGGTCCCTGACATGGTGTTACTACATGGTCAGTTTGGGTAGCTGAAGGTTAGGGTCACTTCTTTTTTGTGTGTCCCTTGCGGTCGTACTTGGAGCGAATGATGTTGCTATTTCAGAGTAGTTCACGCTCCATGCATGTGAGAGTGTGTGCTCTCTGGAGATTAAGCTTTAGTGTGTGGAGAGCACAGTTGCAGTGGAAAGAAAGACTTGGAGAATTCTGGAAGCCAGAGCTGGAAAACACAGGTTAATGAGACTGAACTGAGTACAAGGTATTATACTGTCCGGCCGACTAGCCCAGGCCTCCTAGCTTGCTACAACAAGCTACTTGCACCTGAACGCGGTGCCCTACTTGCACCTAGTACCTTGTGCGTGAAGTCCCCGGCCGTCGATCGTCCCGATCGACTGTTCATCCTGTTGCTCGACGAGCCGCCTTGTTGCTCCCGTATGCCTCCCGGGGGTGGGTGTGGTCACCGTGTTGGACACGCCACCGGTGGTACTCTGACCGTCGTACGGTCGCAGTCACCGTTCCGGGCTCTCCCGTTGACCGCCCTCTATATAGGGAGCTCCCGCCGGAGAGAGAACCTCGGCGGATAGCGTGTCCCACATGCTATTCGCCGAGGGGACGACAGCCACCCTCGCATGGCATGTTCGGAACGCAGCATGGGAGTTCGCGCGAAACAGCCCCCTAGTGCCGGCGTGAACTCCACGCCGGTGCTTGCTCACGCGCTCACTCCTCCTCCTCCTCGCATCGGCGATCAAGCGAAGGTGAGCTTGACCACGACTTGGAATTTCAAAGGCCGGAAAAATGCATGCATGCCTCCAAAACTCAAACGAGGCCCCGAGTATGCCATAAAAAGGTGGGCACCTCATTACATTCACCCCCCCGGTATTAGAGGCGCGATGTCCCGGCGTGTCTGAGATACTCCTGGAGAACAGTGTTGGTACCCCCAACATGGAAGTTGGCCTCTGGCTCCCAAGAGTTGTGCTCCACCGGGTACCCCTTCCATTGCACCAGAAACTCACGTCGTCGTCCCCTCTGGCGGTCCGCCAAAATGTTCTCCACCTCGAACTCCTCACTTCCTTCAACCTGGATAGTAGGAGGTGGAGATGTCCCGCGACCCTGGAAGAAGGTGTTGCGGTCATGATAGACACGAAGGAGGAGGATAAGGAACACCGGATGGATGGTGTAGTGAGCTGGCAGCTCTAGCTTGTAGGAGACGGCCGACCGCTTCTCCAGAATGTGGAACGGACCCATCCATCGCGGCTTCAGCTTGGGACTCCCAACTCCCATCAGCTACAGGCTAGTAGAGTTCAGCATCACCTGATCTCCCACTTGGAACTCCTCCGCAGAGTGATGTTTATTAGCCTACTCCTTCTGCTGCTTCTGTGCCTTTAATAGTTGTTCCCGCACCACGTCCCAAGTGGTGGAAAACCCTTCAGCAATCAGTTGCACAGTCGGAAGAGATATTGCTGTTGCAAGGGTCACTGGGCTCAGTGGCTGGTGGCCATAGACCACCTCAAACGGTGACTTTTCTGTTGATGTTGAAATCGCTAAGTTGTAGGCGAACTCTACCACTTCGAGCTTCTCCTCCCAACTCTCTCCATCCAGTGGGACCATGCTCCGCAACAGTTGCTCCAAATTCTGGTTTGTGCGCTCAGTCTTCCCATCGCTCTCTGGGTGGTTTGTCGTGGTCAGTTGCACGCGCGTGTCCAGCTTCTCCATGAGATCTCTTCAGAATCGCGAAGTGAAGTGTGGATCCCCATCTGAGACCACCGACTGCAGCACTCCATGTAGCTTGATGACATGAATGAGAAGGAGTTGAGATGTCCCAGCAGCTGTGATGCTCTCAGGACATGCGATGAAGTGTACCATCTTGGAGAACCAGTCCACCACCACCAACACCGTGTTGTTGCCTTTCAGTGTCACAGGAAACCCACCGATGAAGTCAAGCAAGATGTCTATGCACGGCCTCTCTGGTACAGGCAATGGTTACAGCTCCCCAGGTGGCTTGGTCCTCCGCGCCTTGACACGTTGGCACACATGACAACTACTCACAAACCTCTTGTAATCATTTGCCATTAACGACCACCAGTATTGGCGTCCCAAAGCTTTGAGCGCCATGTCAAAGCCGAAGTGACCCGAGCAGTGGGTGTCGTGCGCCTCGTCTAGCAAAAAATGCTTCAATGGCGCATAGTCCGGCACGACAATCCTCTGCTCCTGCCCCCTTTGCCAATACACTTCATCCCACGTGGCGTCTTTCAACGCACCACCCATGAACTCACCTTCCACACCATAGCCGTGCTTGAACAGGATATGCATGACTGGAGATCCCATCAGCACTGAGACGGAATTCAGGCTCAAGTCCGGCCCCCACGACAGAGGATCTGCCGGGTTCACCTTCCCAGGCTTGTACAAGATCTTGTAGTTTAAACTCCCTTCCAACACTCCATCCAAGGAGTATGTTGGCGACTGAATTTCGGTTGCGTCTTCAGCTACTTTAGGGCGTAGTGATCTGTGAAGACCACATAGCGTCGTGACTCGAGGTAGCACCTCCAGTGCTTGAACGCATGGATCACCGCCAGCATCTCCTTCTCATGGATTGCGTAGTTTAGCTCCGCACCTTGCAACTTGCACGATGCATACGCAATCCACTATGGCCTCTTCCCGTGATCCTGCATCAGCATCGTCCCAAAGGCATAGTCGCTTGCGTCCGTCGCCATGACATACTCCTTCGATGAATCCGGATGCACCAGGACCGAAGCATCACACATTGCAGCCTTGAGCTCCTTGAAGCCTTTCTGCTCTTGATTGCCCCAATCCCATTGGTGATCCTTCCTCAGCAGCTGAGTCAGCGACCCACCCTTTTCTGTGTACCCCCGGATGAATTTTTTTTAGTAGTTGACAAACCCCAGGAAGACCTGGATATCACGTACACACTTTGGTGTCGGCCACAGCTTCATTGCTTCCACCTTCTTTGGGTCCATGCGCAGACCCTTGCCGCTCACGATGTGCCCAAGGAACTCCGCCTCTCGCTTCTCAAACTCACACTTGGAGAGCTTCTCTGCAGCTCCCCTGTCTTCTTCTTCCCAAAGAGGACCGGTGTAGCATAGGGTGACACTGACGGTCTGATGAACCCTTGCTCTGTCAGCTCCTCCAACTGATTCTTCAGCTCACCCAGCTCATTATCACTCATGCAATAAGCAGCTTGCATTGTTGGAGTTGCTCCAGGAACCAGATCAATTTTGTGGTTGACGTTAAGCTTCGGTGGTAAACCCTTTGGCAGCTTAGTAGGAATCACATCACTATAGCTTTCCAACACTCCCTTGAAGCCTTCCGACAACTCTGCTGCTGGTGCTTTCTGCTACTCTCCCTCTTGTTGCCCTGCCTTTGCTACTAACACTTACAGCTCTTCAGCTGCTCCCTTTTGCTGCACCCACACAAGGTCCCCCTTGCACTGATAGTGTTGGAATGATGCTCCTCACCATGGCAGGAGTGACTCCAAAAAGGAACACCAAAAAGACAAGCCTTAGTGGCTTAGTGGTTAATGGTGTTCACCTATAGAGGCAGGGGCCCGGGTTCAAGTCCCACAAGATGAATTTCTGTCCTGCCTCAAGGGAGGTGGAAAATAGATGCTAGGAAGCTAGCTCAACCTGTAGAGTTCCTCTTCAAGTTTCTAGAAGGCCAGGTGAGGGTCCAGGAAGGTGGCACACCTTCTAGAAGGGGTGACTTGTCCTACAAGGCATCTAGAGGTGTCTTGGTCTTCTGGACACCTTCCCTCCTACTAGAAGCAAGCTGAGGAATCTAGGAAGGGGCAGAAGCTTCTAGAGGAGGGAAGGGATGCCTTCCTAGGTGGGAAAAGGACGGCCTACCAAGGAGCACTCTAGAAGCCATAGAATCTGCTAGGAAGCTCCAAATC